>JAAAKG020063651.1:0-17704 GCA_010014905.2 Druon quercuslanigerum | reverse complement strand
CTGTGGGAAGGGTTGGTCTGGCCACGCTGGCAGGTACCTGACCAGAAAGTAGGTCGTTGGTCAGCCCGGTCAGGGTATCCTGACTTGGTCAATGGCGTGCCGACCACTGAGTTAGACGTTGCTGTAGTTTTGCTAACGGCTTGGCAAACTTTTCCATCAATCATCTTGGATATCAATTCATACTCCACATAATATATTCTGCGATTCACCTCAACTTTACATGGCTTTAATTGTTTTATCTGATATTCAATATTTCAAAGCTCAGTAAGAATTTTATATGTCGTTTTTGCTGCATACTGTAATGATATTGTGATACAACTGTTAGGCGAAGAAGGTCGAGGTTCACAAACGTATTTTATTATCAGTTTCAACTTCTTGGCATTTTCAGGGGTACAACATTTTCAACTTTTAACCATCACTTTGCCGTTTTGTACAATGATTTGGAACCAAATTAATCAATCCTTTCTTCGACCGACTACATTTTAAAGAAATTAAAAAGGAAACTTTATCGTAGGGTAGGAAGGACGAACAGAAATTGACAGTTTAGAAATACCTGCAGACAGTGTACGTAATGAACGTTGATAAGACAATAGACGAGTTTTTATTGAAATTACTGATAAAGAAGCTCGAAAATAGGTTTAAATTTAAAAGTGAGAAATTTTGTAACTAAACAAATGTCATTATTTTATAATCCTTTGATAAATGTTATTAATAGTTAGAAATTTAGTGTGTAAACTTAACTTAAATCTTTCGAAATTTGTTTATAAAAATATACTCAATAATACGTCGTTCATACGTGTTTTTTCTGTATCTAATACTTTACTATTTTTTAAATCAAAACGAAAGTAACGATTAAAATTCCAAGAATGTTGTGACAAACCTGTATTAAAATTTCCAACTTCACAATCTCTTTTGTGTTCAGAAATTCTGGTTATTAATCTTCGTCCAGTTTCACCTATATAAGCTTTGTTACAACATTTACAGATAATTAGATAAATAACACCAGATAAATTTGCAATGGAATCTCTGTCTTTCTTCCTCATCAAATAATGTTCAGTAGTAATACAGTAGTTTTCTAACGGGTTTAGACGAGTTATTATATGTGTAGGGGGACCTGCGTGAAATTGTGTTATTTGAAATATGAAATAAGTACAGCAATAACACACAAAATATTTTTTTGTCGCATATCCTTTTAACACTGTAACGGAATTGTTACAATCCATACAAAATCGTTGTAACAACGTTATGGAATTGTTATGGATCGATTACAGAACAAATTTAAATCACAACACTGTTATATATGTGTCATGTCCCTATTATAGAACATGGTTAATCTGCCACACTATTCCTAAACGGTTCTACACATTTTTTAAAATATAACGCTGTTCCAGAATTTTTACAGACCTCTGGCAGAACATGGTTCTGTAACAGCTTTATAGAACTTCTACATCTATTTGAGGACGACATTACTCGGACCATGGTCTAAGTATGTTCGTAGCCTGTTGTAGAACTTGTTCTTTTCTGTTCTAGAACTGTTAGATCGCAGTTATATAACAGTGTCCTTTGGGTCTGTACTTTCGTTACATCGTCGGATTTAGAAAATATTTATTATTAGAAATGATTCAAGAACGTATGAATAAATTTTTAAATATAGATGTTATGTATAACATTTTTCATGATTATTTTCTCCTGTGTACAACCACCAATCGTGTTTTTTAAAGGTAGTTATAATCAGTAATTACATGAATATTCTATATTATAATGTACGATAACGATTATATAAAATTACAAACTGGTTTCACATTTGTTGACAGTTTTTTCCACTATATGGCTCGTGGGGTAAGATCCAGTACTACTCGCTCTTACCCCTACCATCGGTATCCGTTTTTGTCCCCGCATGCAAATAACGGAACATGTTGTCCACGTGTTTCTAGATACAACCAAGTAATTATAACTATTGCTATATACTCTACGGAATTCAAAGTTCTACTTACCTGTACAGATTCTGCACGATTGCAAGAACCGCGGTAATGTACTTTTTACCTAGAATTGTAATGTTCAAACGCACCAAAAATTTGGTACTGTGCTCTGAGAAAACATACACATGTCACAGAGCATCTACTTCAACAAATTGTGTGTAAACTTGGCGCCTCACTATCAAAATTAAGAATTTTTATTTAGAGTTCTGACATCCTTTTAAATAGTTCTATAGTTCCTGATAACTTTTAGAAATAGTTCCGGCGTATAAATACTCTAAAAATGTAATTTTCCAAATTGAGGGCTAAGTTCACGCTCCCTCGCACTTTTTGAAATATGAACTTTTTTTTGAGTTTCGATTAGATTTAACATAGCTCTAGAGTTCCTGACACTTATTGAAAATAGTTCCCAAAAATTAGACCCAACATTTAAAAAAAAAAAAAAGAGCTAGCCCCCCACTTTAAAAAAAAACCTTTTTTTTAATATTCCTATAGAACAACTTGAAAACTCGAAAGTTACACAATTTTAAAATCCCAAAATTTGAGAGGAATTCGTCGAAAGAGTTCCAGAAGTTCTGATTAGAGTTCCGGTAGTCGCATGAATAGTTATATAGTATAGTATCCAAAAACCTGCAACACTTTGAAGAGATTCACAATTTTAAAATTCAAAATTTTAAGAGATCCAGGAGTTCTGATCAGAGTTCTGGCAAACCCCGGAATAGTACTAACAAAAAGACTGATAACATTTTTTGCTAAACTCAAAATCCAAAAACGTAAAATACTGGGTTCAGATCCCAGCGGAGATAGAGAAATTTTTTTACAATCTTAAGATTTATCAATATTTTAATAATATTGATATAGACCAGTAGACAAAAAAAATTAACATCTAAAATTAATAATTAAATATTCCCTGGTCAATAAACCTAAGATCAACAATTAAAATACTTTAAATATACCCAAAAATTACAAAATTCAAAATTTTGAGAGTTTCAGAAGTTCTGATGAGAGTTTTGGCTGCCCCCTGAGCACTTCCACGAAAAAGTCTAATAACATTTTTCGATAAACTCAAAATCTAAAAACCTACCACACTTTACAGATAGCCAAAAATGTTGAGAATTGCAAGTGTTCTGATAAGAGTTCTGGTATATTCCTTAATATATCTACAAAAAATCACATTTTATCATAAACTCTTGGTCGCAGTAGTATCTTGAAACTTCTTATCTGAACGGTAAAGTAGTTTAGTATTGATGATTTTTTGAGTTTATTGAAAAATGCTTTTTGTTTGTACTATTCCGGGGTCTGTCAGAATTCTGATAAAAACTCCCGGAACTGTGAACCTTTTAAATATCAATATTTTGGGGTATGTGTAAAGTTTTGTAGGCATTTGAATTTTGAGTTTCATGAAAAATTTTATTAGACTTAATGTTATTACTATTCCGAGGGCTGCCAGAACTTTGATCAGAATTCCTGAAACTCTCAACCTTTTGAATTTAAATATTTTTGACTGTGTGTACAGTTTTTTAGACTTTTGGATTTTATTGAAAAATGTTACTTTACTTTTTGTTTGTACTATTTGGGGACTACCAGAACTCGTGGGACTCTCAAAATGTTGAGTTTCAAAATTGTAGGGGGTGCATAAAGTGCTATACGTTTTAGGATTTTGAATTTATTGAAAAATATTATTAGACTTTTTGTTTGTACTATTCCGGAGGCTACCAGAACTTTTCAAAATACCTGGATTTTCAAAATTGTGTAACTTCCGAGTTTTCAGGATAAAAATTATTTTATTGTAGAACCTTAGAACTCTCTTTTGGAACAACAGGAATATTTAGGAAAAACTTGATTTTTTAAAAAGTGGTGGGCTAGCTCTATTTTTTTAACAAAACTTTTAATGTCTAATTTTTGGGAAATATTTTCAATAAGTATCAGGAACTCTAGAAGTATATAAAATTTACTCGAAATCCATTTAAACTATTTCGAAAATTTATCAGGAAATGTGGAACTATTCAAAAGGATGTCAGAACTTAAAAAAATCGAAATTCTGAATGTCAGAAGAATCAGAGGGCACCACGAATCACGAGATAGAGAGGATATCTGGTTTTAGCCGAACCCGGTCTTACCCTACTCTGCATACTACTATATGTATAATGTTAAAGAAGAAAAAATGTTATGAATCAAAATTTAATCATACCGCCCCCTGGAGTGAGGGTGGGATCAAGTTCGAAATTTTTAATGGGAAACTCTATTTTTTATTGCATATTGGGATTCTTTGGATAAAAATGCGTATGATTGATCTCAAACATTTTTCTCGTTTCTGATCTTTTTTTACATTTTTTTAACTTTCCTCCACCCCACCATCATGGGGCGGTGGGGGAACCGATTTTAACATCAGTGTATGTACTCTTCATAATGAGTAAATTTTGATTCATAGCATTTTTTCGTAGAGTGCCTATTTTTCGAGATATTTGAAAGTTTTAAATTAAAAAAATCACCCTGTATATATACATTAATAAATAATTTAATTGTACTTTCTTTATAAGCTACTCTATCGGAACATTGATATCATGGAAAAGAAAACACACAGTCAAATTATGGGAGGAACCATCCTGTTGAAATGCAAAGATTTTCGCATACTCCAGTTGGACATAAGTTCCAGTGACGATTTAAACAATGTCGCACAATCTTTAGAGAAATTATTGTCTTTGGGTAATTATCCTCTACTTTATTTTGTTAATCTAAGTAAAAAGAACTCAAGTGCAAAAAAATCGAAAAATTATTATTTTTTATATAATTGGTTTCTTTAATCGGAGTGTATCTCTTATATTTTAAATCCAAATTTAATCAAATTGTCTCTGCTTTGTGTCATTAGAAAGGTCGAAGATCAAACTTTATTCCGATATTTCTTTATTTATTTATATTGAGGCGTCCTATCGATAGGGTGCCAACTCAGACGATCGACTGGATGGTACTTAGCCAAAAATATAAACAATAAAAATCTAACCAAAAAGTTAGGTCTAGAAAGTTTTAGCTCTCGCAATTGAACAAGAAGATGCTAGAAGTTGGCAAAAACTAAAAGATGCTCGCTCGTCCCATCAACTCATGAAAGATCTATCTTGGGCGAGCAAAGCATAAAGGTGACACTTCTAGCTAGTCTGCTAGTCTGCCGTGAAGTGCCACCTTCATGCTTTGCCCGCCTGAGATAGAAGTTTCATGACTTGATGGAGCGTGCGAGCACGTTTTAGTTTTGACCAACTTCTAGCTTCATCTTGCTGAATTCCATGAGCAAGACTTTCTAGCTGTAACTTCTCGGTTAGCTCTTTATTGTTTATTGCGTGCGTTGGCATCCTACCGTTAGGACGCCTCGATATACTTAACATAAAAAATAAACATGTTTCAGTGACTAGGTTGTTAATAATATTTTCCATCTGTGTTCATGCATAAATAAATTGAATGAATATTTACCAAGAATTGTTACGAAAATTAAAAATTGGATCTACTTTTAGGACAAACGTCGCAGCACCCTTTTTCCTGCAGACCTCAGGTTGCTAATAACTTAAAAGTACAAGTGGAAGATGGTTGGTCTGCATATGTTCCGGTTTCCGAATGGTCCAGACTATTAGCTGCACATGCAGACGAATGGCGCATTAGTTCTTTAAATCGAGATTACATTGTTTGTAGTTCATATCCATCGACAATTATTGTGCCTCGTCATGTGGAAGATAACATTATAATAGCATCTGCTAGCTTCAGAGACGGCGGAAGATTTCCCGTTCTTTGCTATAGACATGAAGGAGGGGTAATATTGTTGTTTCTTACTTAAATGGTTTCATTGTCGAGTTATGAACAAAAAATCTGTGAAAAGAAATGTTTGTCTAAACTGTTAATTGGTCAAGTAGTGTCACTATTTAAAAAAATCAATATGTGTATTCAAAACAGGATGGGCAGCGACCCCAAATTGCAATGTATTTGTCTGCATTAAAGTCTGAGTAAGAGTTTGTTGTATATTACGCTCAAGGGCCTCACTGTTTTCCAAACATAAACGCATTTTTACGTCAACGAGGAACCACAGAAGCGTGCTTAATATGGAATCAGATACGAAAACCCTAAAAGCAACTCAAAATGATCAAAGACTAAAGTGGAAAGTTTATTTCTAGTACTATTTCAAGGGGATCTCGTGTCTTATTCTAGACAGGTAGGTAGTTGCGTTGTGTCAGAGATTTCATAACATGTCGCGTATCTGGGGTTAAACAATATGTCGGGTGTTAAGTAGTAGCGCTCCGGATGTGTGGTCTAGTTCTAGGGACAGCGACCTTATTGTCGCGGATCATCCGTTGCTAGCGAAAACCAGACAGGCTGAGTCGAGGACAAACTCGCTACCATGGTTCAGCCCTTATTGACCCAATTTGTCCGGTTTTGTTTGTCAACTTTAAGCACGGACAACTTTGTTATTTATGCTTGAAAAGATCTAATCTATAATTTATGGGCGGGTATTTTCAAGTGTGCTCTTTCAGAATCTGACCCGAAAATTTAGAAAAAAACACCCCTTCCCACCCTTTTTTCAATTTAATCGCATTTTGGATGCGAAAGAGGTCTTGGCGATAGCTGAAACCACAAAAACTCTAGTTCAATATGTCCAAATAATAAAGTTATACACACAGAAAATTCATTTTTTATCATTAAGGGTTCGCACGGCCACCCCTAAAATAACATATTTACAAAAAAATCGCTATTTTACGATTTTTTCTGAAAAAAGATTTTTTTGGCTTTTGAAAACAGGTAAAAATGGGAGAGAACATATCACAGATAATAAAAAACATCTTTTCTTTTGTTATCTAAGGTTCAATTTCGTTACCACACCAGAAATCCAGCTTTCACCCAGCTTGGGTGAAAGCCCGGGAAGAACTGGCTTTTGTTTCATAAACCGCTATCTTTATTTACATTGGCGGTGTCACTATATTAGTTCGTGCTCTCTACAGAACAACTTGTGAGCGACGATGTTTTTGTCGAAGTCGCTGGAGAGAGAGACGCGCTTCCGCTGTGAGACGCCAGTAGGGATTTTCACTTTTTACCGAGTGGCGCGACTCAGTTTTTCTAAGTAAAATGGTAGGTGAAGTTAGAATGTATAGGTGAAGAAATAAAGAGCCTTGAGCGTTCGCAAAAAACGTTTTATGATTATAAATATAATTTATAATCACGAATATAATTCAGTGGACGTGAACATTATCAGTGAATATATTCTTCTGGAAAGTGAACGTTCTTGGTAACCTTCATGGTCTTTTATGACACGTTCAATCTTATATCATACTATGTCTCGGATACATGGATTACCAATGTTTATTTTAAAACACCAATTGAGATAGAAGAATTGATAATTATCAGCATCCCAGGCCGCCAGTGCAAAAGGCCTCTTAGACGAAGGCATAAAGGGAGGCTTGCGATTTATATAAGCAAAGCTGAGTACAATATCATTACCTACTCTAGGAAAACAAAATGACTATTTTTTGTAAGAATTTGAAAATTGATGTTTTTCATTGATCATTTATTATCTTGCTTGCTTTTTCACTGTAGTAGTAACCACCTTAAAGTTTGGGTTTAATTTGTTCTACTTTTTTATATTTTTTATAGATCATCGAGTGGTAAACAAAATAGACTAATGTGGACTTTAGATTGGGCAAGTGTGCCAACATTATTTTGAAACGAGGATACAAACGTCTTCTACAGATTTGGTCTTCTAATCGGCCGGTGAGGAACAATGTATCTGCAACGAACATTCTTGCCGTCCCAGTGGTACTATATTCAGTTGGAGTTGATCGATCGACGAAGGACGAACTCAAAGCCCTCGAAATAGGGTCACAAATGGTTGCGCAAATTAATAAAAGTATGCACCTCATTCGTACATTCTGGGACTTTATATCCTGCCGTCGCGGTGGTCGCGAATCTCGAATGTCTTTACAACAAGATCATTCTAGGCACAGCACATTTATACGCGAATTAACAAGACCCTCTTCAAAAAGGCATCAAACATTTATCCATCTGGAATACTCACTTTTAGAGGCCTGGATTAAAAAAACACAGAGGAAAAACTTCTGTGAAAAGCTCCTTGACAAAAGGTTGCACGGAATTTTGCACAGGAATCAGAAGGATCAGTGAATGTCATATGAGCTAATTTTTGCTTTCTTTAACTATTCCACATTGAAGTTGGGCACGGAGGGTCAAGACGGTGTCTTTTTCACTTCAGCATACCGTCCCCACATTTTGACTGACACTCTTATGCCATTAGCCCCAATACCGCTCCGTTCCGCTTGTAATTATATACAGGCCCACTCACCATTTCCTTTTCCATTTCTTTCTCCATTATTCTCTCCGTCTCTCACGCATGCGCACTAATCTTATAATTAAATTCTTTTAAGAAAAATGTTTTGTTTAACAGTTTTTTTATATTAGTTCAAAAACATTAAATCTAGGAAAAATATTGTGAAAAAGGTGGTAATCTGGGTTACCACTATGACGCAAATGTTTAAACAAAATGGTCGCGCATAAACATACTTTTTTTCATATTGACATTCAATCAAATTTACCTATTTAAGAGGTTAATACTCAATTCTTTCCTTAATTTTAAGTAACTAATTCATAAATGGCTAGCAGTTCCAGATCGAAAAAAACCTTAAAGTCTATCCAGAGTTCTTAAATTTAGTATTATAGGATTCGTAGAACGATTTTCGATGTAGTCCCTGCCTTTCGCGATAAGTAAGAGGATAATGTATAGCAGTAACTGTGATTGATATAGCTATATCTAGCAAACTTACCTTATTCATGACACTCAAATTCGGCATATACACCACAGTGCTTATAATTAAAAATTAAACACATCGATTACACTAAAAATAAATTTAAATTTAATTAAAAATTCAATGTAGTAAGTAATCAAAAAATACGTACATTGTGTAGAATCTCAGTGCAATCTTTTCGTGGTAGGCTCTAAGAACTAATATAATATAAAGTTTGTATCGAATGCTCGGATGCTGACTCCATTACTTGCGATTTTTACGTTAATTATTGAAACGGGCAAAATTGGACACTCCTACCGTGAAATATGCATAATAATGAACATCCTAATATTTTAAAATTGTCGATAAGTAGCGGAACTCCACGGTCCTTACAAATGAAAAAAACAGTATTTTACCAATGCGTTAATTATTTATTGACATCAATGTTGCCGATCTTTCATTAATTTTATGTATTCAGCTAAAACTTTCTTTAGCTTCTGCGGGTTTAAGACAGAGAAAGAAAAAAAATTAAAAAATAATTAACGGATCCGTAAATGTATTAAATGTTTGAATGAAAAATAGATCAGGAATAAAAAAATTTTCTCGTGTTTGTCAACGAAGCATACTTGCATTAATTGACAAGTCATTTAGGAAAAAGGTATCCTAACTCTTACAGAATACAATGGACTGATTCTTTTTTACGAATTTGAATGTTTAGATTAATAAAAATAATAAAAAAAACATAATAATAAAGACTTTTGGCCACGGAAACGGGTCCCCTGATCTATGAAAATGACCCTGGCTCCAAGTAGGACTGCGATAAATCAATATATGAGTGAACTTATGCTCGCGATGATTAATGCCGCACGCCCTGCAGGTATCGTCGGGAATGTCTTGGATCAAAATATGGCGACGGTATTTTAAGGTGGAAATGATACCGTCCTGACATGCCAAAATGAAACCCTCCGTGCCCGACTTCCATCAAGCTGATTGAAGGAAAGCAAAAGTTAGCTCACATGACATTGACTGATCCTCCACACTTTTGTGGAAGATGCCGTGCATCCTCTTTTCGAGGAACGGTTTATGGAAGTTTTTCTCCTTTGCTTTCCTAATACGGGCTTTCGGAAGTGAGTACTCGAGATAGATAAGATCTGATGCATTCTGATCACCGCTGATACTGAAGTTAAGTCAAGAGTGTTTCAATAGCCTCCTCCGCTTCTTTGTACATAAACGGTCATTTGCCGACTTCTTTATACTTCCTCATCATTCTAAGACAAGGGTCTTGTCCATTTGCGACTACCTGTGCTCTGCCCAGAATAATCCTGTTGTAAAGGTATTCAAGATTCAGTATTCCGCGACCACCTTGACGGCATGAGATGTAGATTCGCGAAACAGAAGACTTAAAATGCATGCTTCTGTTCTTGTGCATAACCTTTCGTGTCCCAATACCAAGGGATCTGAGCTCGCTCTTCGTCCATGGAACAACTCCAAATGAATAGAATGCTACCGGACAGCAAGCATGTTCATTGCAGATACTTTGTTCCTCGCCTTCAGTTCGGAAGAACAAATCTGTCGGATGAGGCGTTTGTGTCTGCTTCGGAGAGTATCCTTTATAGATGTTGCATTCTGAATGCGGCTCTGTGGCATGCCGAGGTATGTACAGGTCTCTCTAGCGCAAAAGCATCGTATAGCGCTTCTATCGACGCTTCAGCATTTTCAGGGATTCCATTAAGTTTCTCTCACTTTAAATAAACCTTGGCGCATTTTTCTAACCTAAATTCTATTCTAATTTTATTGTATCATTCGACAATCCTTAAAGCGAGATGTAGTTGCTCTTTGTTTTTATCATAGAGCTTAAGGCCATCCATGTAAAATAAATGAGTGACCTTGTGCTGTCGATTTGCAGGTTTGCCGAAAAAGTACCCCTGGGAATGGCGAAGTGCTAGAAAGGCATCTCTCTGAAAGGTGATGTACGGATGAACCTTTAAGCTTTTCAAAAGACCGATAATAAGTCTATGGGAGGTTGACTTGAAAGCTTTTCGGCAATCAAACCAGTTTATCGATAGGTTACGTTGGTAGTCTGTTCAGACAAGTGATTGGCCTGTAATTCTTCGGGTGAGGTAAGTTGCCAATTTTTGACAAGAGTAGTATGCACTCTTCCACCAATCATTTTGGAATTGGCTCTTCCGACTTTTCATATAAGGTGAAAAAACGGAACAGATGCAGCTGGGTTGAAGGAAACTTCTTCCACCAGAAGGTCAGGATACCATCTGGTTATAAGGGCATTACATAGCTCCTTGAAGCTGAACTTCGTAGACTTCTCTCCAAAATGCGTCGACCTCCTCTGGATTGGACGGATGGTCGACAGTAACTGGAGAGTCTTGCAAGAGTCGAGATGGGTCAGAGAGAAACTGTTGGGTTTCTTTGATCCACCTCTCTCTCCGCTCTAGATTTCTCTTAGCGTGAGATAGTAGCCGTATTCTGTAAACTATTGCACCTGGTGTTAAAATTCCAACCAGATGTTATGTAGCCAATCACACACTGAATGCGGGACGCGTAATGTCTTGCCCAGTCTATCTTTGTGGCGAGTTGATGCATTCATCTTTTGGTCTTAGAATCAATCGTTGGTTTTGCTTTACGGTTCCCATCGGCCAAAGCTCTCGCTGCATTATACACAACAATTGATATTCCAGAGGTCAGATTGTTCGGAAAAATCTCCACGAAGCAAGTCATCCATTTCAGCAAGATCTTCAGGCTTGAGAGAAGCCTGGATGTTGATGTTTCTCCGGGTCATGAAGCATCGCTCTTTCTCTATCGGATGCCTGCCCGTGGTTGGTCTTAGTGCCGCCTCTCTTGCTCTGTTGCCGGCTTGTTCTGGTACAGTAGGCGCTCCGCTTACATAGCCCCTTTTTTAGAGTAGTTCGGCATAGTTTCGCTGACGTTAATAGGAATAGTGCGATAGCTCTGGGTGTCTCTCGCACCACAGAGAATGCACTCGTGCCATGTAACTTCCTTGTTCAGAGGCCATACTCGAACCGTAGCACTGTAGCAAGTCGTTAGTGAGTCTCTATGTCCACAGACAAGCGCCGAGATTTCACCGATCCAGCGTACTGATTCCATCTACATTGGCTCCCCCAACTCTAGACTGGTCGGCATTGTTGGCCTACCCATTGTCGGGAGCCCTGCGTGTTTGATTGCTTTGAATCGTACTTACTACAACTATGTTTGGTTTTGTCATTGTTGTTCCAACGAGAAGCTAGAGAAAGTGGTTCGTCCATCCTTGTAGAGCCTCGCAATGTAGAGCCCCGTAGCGTACTCAGTAATCCATATTCAGCAGAAACCCTTGGTACAGGGACCCTCTATCCGGTTGTCCTTATGACAAATAGTTTAAATATATATATATATATATATCCTATAGTTGTCAGTACCCCCGCCGATCACCCGACAGACCGGGTTTCGATTACCGGCCGAAAAGCCATTCGGTTGCCATTCGGTCATAGACCGGAGGGCCTATGACAAAGCCACCGAACGCATCCTCGGATCGCGGATACAGGGTTCCCGTACCAAGGGCTTCTGCTGAACATGGTTACAATATTTAATAAGCAGTCGGGAGAATTGTCCAGGAATGGTCTCGAAAGAATAGCCCCTAAGCGGAGGCGTAACAATTGTGCCGAATGATGAATGGCACCTGGACTACCGGGTGACCCTTTAAAGTATGCAACCTTATCCTTGCACGAGGCTCTACAAGTATGGACGAATCCTTTACCTGGCTGCTCGTGGGAACAACAATGACACCACCAAACCAACCAAAAAGGTGTCGATGTGGTTCAAAACGGATCACTCTAGAGTTCGAGGTGCTAAAAATAATTTAGATGGAAACGCGAAGACAAACAGGCGAAACGCTCACATTGAGTGGACGAACCAATTCAAAGAAGATTTGCTAGCCTGCTACGATGCTAGCATTATTTTCAGCACGTTTCGCATCATTCATTGCCAAATCAACGTGCCTACCTCTTGAAGAATAGATATGTGCCTGGAGCGCTTCCCCAACCGCTACTTGAAAAAGTTACAGTCGACGTTGAGGAGGCGGTATTAAGACCAACTGTGTAAAAGTGGCACCTTCTGAACAGTGATAGCGATTTCAGGATAGGGGGAACATTGGCATGCAGGTTCCTCATAAGTCCTAAGATCTGGCTAAAATGGATGCCTCCTTTCGTGAGGATACCACGAAGGAGTCCGACCTCAGGACCTTCAATTGTTCAGTTTATGGTGTTGCGAGAGCTTTGGCTGCATCAAATCGAAGGTGAAAACTGACGATGGATCAAAAGACCAAAATACGCTTGCATCAACTGAACAAGAAGATTGGATGTGCAAACTCAGTGTCTGATTGACTACATAATATCTGGTACACCGTCATGGAAAGGGTTCCAGAGTTTGTGCAAGAACTGAGAATCTAAAATCGCCGAATAAACAAATGAAAGTTGCTGACAATCAATTAGTATATTGTTGACAAAACATGGGTTAGAGCTGACTGAAAGAGTAGAATTCAGAAGGGGGGTATGTGGACCAGGGAGAATCAACAGTTTCTCGCTGACCCATCGCGATTCTTCAGCGATGTCCCTGTTTATGTCAAAAATCTACTCAAGCCCAACGAGGTAGACACTTTTTTGAGAGAGGTATACACAATCCCAAAAACAGTGGAGTTAAAATAAGATACTGATAACATCATCCGCTTCTAGGAGTTTTGCGAGAACCACATAAGGCCTGATCAGAAAAGTCCATCAATCACTGCCGAAGGTTAAAGAAGTTTACTTTGTCTCACCAACATCTGGCCCGTATCTTTACATAATGTTTAAAGTCTGATACGCCTATTCGGCTGTGTCTGATGTAAGAACGGACTTTACTCCCACCGAAGAAAGGTGACTTGTCGAAGAATTGCTCCTGTATGGAGATATGTATGAACAACGTGGCTCGAAAATGTATTTAACAGAACGCTGAGAGAACCCGCTAATTAATAGGTGCATCTGCAAAGACGCAGCAGTTCACCGTCGCTACATGTCTTTGGCCTAGATTGACTGCAGGAAAACATTGGATTTAACCAATCATAGACGTATTATCTTTCTGTTGGAAAGCTTGAAAGTTCATCGACACATAGTGAGCTATATACAGAGATGGATTCCCTCTTGGAAAACTAATTGACTATCTCATCTGCTAATTATCGTGTCACAACGAACAGCTTTACCTTTCCAAGGGGCGTTTTTCAGGGCGGCACCGTGAGCCGTCTCCTTTTTTGCATGAAACTTCTGCCACTATTTCTCGCATCAAGAAATTGAACAGTTTCTCCGTAAAACGGGGTATAGAATATTTCTCGTTGAATGGGGGGGGGGGGCGGAACATCGCTTAAAGCAAAGCGGTTTGGTACCCTCTTACTCCTCGAGAAATATTCTGTACTCCGTTCTACGATGGAGCGGTTCAAATCTCCTGGGTATCTCTGCGGCGACACCAATGATCGCGAGCATAAGCATGTATATTCCACGGTAGCGGTGCCCACTTTTGCCCGTTTTCATAAATAACATAAAAATCGCAAGGGATGGAGTCAGCATCCAAGCGAACAGTGGGCCAGGAGACCCGGTTTCGTGACCAAAAGGCGGAAAGCACATCAAAATGTACGCCAATGGATTCAAAGGGCACCTTTATATGGGTTTCGACAGCGATGATTCTGAATACGGTATCTAAATAATACTAGTTACCAGAGTCTACCACGAAAAGATTGCATCTACTTCCTCTTAAACGTATTGGTTTTGGGGCAAACTATACTTAGCGTGGGTATATTTACAGGTGCTATTGACTGAGGATTCAAAAGATTATTAGGCTTTTATAACCGATACGCAAATTAGTAAATTTGAACGAACTATGTTTGGACTAGTTCGCGAACCCAAATATTTTGCAAAGCAAATGGTTATACTTTTAGGTATTGCGAGGAGAAAAAGGGTGGCATGTAGTTTTTTGACAATATATGTATTTCCGCTAAAGCATGAGAACAGTTAATGGAAAATTTTTAATTGGTTTTAGCATTGTTAAAGTACGCTTCTTTTAACTTAAATTAAGCAAAATGTAAAACTGGATTAGAAAAGTAGAATATCTTGGGTATGAGATTGGTAAAGGAGCAATTCAACCGAGGAAAAAATAAAAGCAATTGAAGAATTTCCTGGACCTAAATCGAAGCACGAGGTAATGCGATTTTTAGGGTTAGCCAGTTTCTTTAGACGATTTATTCCTAAGTTTTCGAATGAAGCCGAGCCATTAACCAACTTATTAAAAGACGCTGTCACTTTTGAGTGGTCTAAAGAGTGCGAAGAAGCGTTTGAAACTTTGAAAAAGAGACTAGTAGAAAAACCGGTTTTGAAAGTATGTAATCTCAAAGCTTATAAGACAGAGCTTCTCACAGATGTATCATCAAAGGGTGTGGGGGCGATTTTATTACAGACAAAGGAGGAAGGTAGTTTGTTTGACTTGGAACACCCCAAAAGCTCTGTTCTCTAGTATTTTAACAGAGTTTTTATTTTAAAAAATTGCTTTCATGTATACCGAGCATTTCAAACATCAAATATCCGAGAGTTTGCTTCAATGGATATTCTTCAGCTCAAAGTGTTATTTTGTTCCAAAATATAATTGGGCTTTAAAAAAAAATCTTCAGTGACTCCAATTAATCACAGAGAAAGAAACAATTTTAATATTACCGCATCTATTCATAATAAATGAAGCACAACCATGCATTAAGGGGGAAGCCAAAGAACAGGTTTTTTTTATATTTTTTTTTTAGAAAAATATATTTTATTAACTCAAATCTTTTCCACGTAAAAGTTGACATTTTTAAGTAATGTACACAATGTTTTATTTTTTAATGGTAAATCTGGCTGATACGTCGCCATCGGGTAGACCTCAGAAATAAAACACCGCAAAAAATACAAAATGGCGGATTTTTTAATTTTTCACTTTTTTCATGTTAATTGTTTTTAAAAAGGGTTAAATGTTCAAATTTCTGCCTGATCAGTTGAATAGCTTTTTCAAAATCATGTCGACCAATTCGAAAAACATTGTTTCGAGAAAAACGCGTTTAAAGTGCATACCACACGCGAGAGTTATACGCTCAGCGCGCTCGAAACCTTTGCGATGTTCCCCATTTGTATCCCTACTCTCGAACTTTCTGACCAAAAAGAAAGGTTTTGTATTTATTTATATAGCGTACAAATTAAATTTACCCAAGATTTTAGTAGAAACACCGAAATAGTATATTGAGCAACGAGTGCGGAAAGTCGCCGATTGCCCACGAGCGCGGGGTTGGGCGCACGGGCGAAGCAAGTGCGCACACCCGCACGAGTGGGCAATTGGTGAACCCGCACGAGTTACTCATACTATTTTTTGTTATAACTGCGTAAAAGGGGGTGTTGGGCGGGTGACGGGGGGTTCGGGGGCTGGAGCCTCCCGTCTGACGAAGTTATCTACAAAGAATAAATAGAAAGTAATTCACTCAATAACAGAAAAATGATGTAAATATTTTTGTATTTAGAAGCTTTTATTTCATTCTATTTTGAACGTCTCAAGTCAAAAAACACATGCATTTTATAATAGCAAACATTATATAAAGAATTATTTTATTAAAGAAGATTTTATTTCGTTATTTTTTAAAGTTCTCAAATCATAAAAAGCGACTTAACTTTCTTTTCTTTTCGGAAAAACTATTGAGAGGTTTGGACAATTGTTAAAATGAAAAGTGATATTTTTTGGAAAAGTGTTAGACATGATGTTATTAATTTCTATATTTTCCTTTTGCTTTATTTTAACGTTTCCTGGCGGCGGTTTCTCGATTATTTCGAATTGTTAATTTGTTGAGCGCAGTGGTCGACGTCCATCCTCCATGTCGTTTCAATGTGGTGATATCTCCTCCAGAGTCTGCCAGCAGTGTCGCCGCACTGCGTCGGAAAGTGTGTCCAGTGTAACTCTCTGGATTTGGTAGTTTTAGAAAGGAAGCAATCGTTTTTGGCATATTTCCAAATGTATTAATTCTGATTACTTGATTTAAACATTTCCCGTCTCGAAAGGTTACGAATGTGGCGGTAGTTGGTCGCATATCGATGTATTTTTTGCAGATACCATAAAAATCATCGACGACCACGAATGATCTAGGCTTATTATTCTTGGTGTTAGGAATTTTAACCAAAAGCACCTGACCTTTGTCCTCGACATTGTTAATTGTAAGGTTACATAATTCTTCCCTTCTGCATGCACCCTGAACACCAAAAATCAAGGCGACCTGAAAACAATTAAAGGCATATGTTAATATGTGAAATTTTGTAAATATATTTATTTATTTAATTGCACATCTAAAACTGAGAAAGATAAATTTGTAAAAAAATAAGATAGTAGCATTTTTATTTTTTTTTATATTAAAAAAAAATCAATTATTTACTAGACGAAAACATATTTTTCACAAAATAGTCAAATATTTAAATAAAGAGATCAATTTTAAACTAAAATGAAGAATCTTAACCAAAAAAAAGTAATTTTTATCAAAGAGTTCAACTTTCAACCAAAAAATATTAATTATCAATAAAAAATATAAAAGTTGATATTTCTGCCAAAACAGATTTTAATGTTGAATCAAAAACAGCTGAAAAGAGTCAGAAAGACGAATTGTTAATATTGACCTTCATAGCTAGAAATTTATTGTCTTGAGCTTCATTCAAAAACTTGTGGATTTGTTCACCCGTTAGAACTTGCGATTTTTAGCTCTGGAATCCTACTGATTGGCGTTTCAAAAATTTCATAATTATATATATTAATATTATTGTTGATACTGATTGTGCTCCTCAGCATTGAGTATGTCGCCCACAAAGTTGGTGGTTTCAAGGTTTCTGATAATAACTTAAAATATGCGAGCAAAACGTTCTCGGAAAGGGA
>JAAAKG020063640.1:0-17705 GCA_010014905.2 Druon quercuslanigerum | reverse complement strand
TTTTTGCTGAATAAATTCATTTTATCCAAATTATACATTTTACTTTTTACTTCAAATAATTTCGAAACTATTTACATCGGATCAGTTTTCGGTGTAAGGTGCCTACTCAAAGGTGCATCATGTCAAGATAGAAATGAATAAGGAAAAAGTGTGTACAAGAATAAAAAATTTAAAAAAGTCAATGAAAAAAAGACATTTCTCTATAGTCACGGCCTCTGGTATTTTTACAATGTTCTAGAAATGACGCCTATGCGTTCCGGAGATATTTTTCAAAAAAGTTCCTAAGATCGAGTTTGCGCAGACTGACCCACCCTATTGAATTTTATAGAAAAAAGTTCAACACTAAAATTAAACTAGAGGAATTTCTGCAAAAGTTGAGTTTAAAAAAACATCCTATTTTTAATAGGTACCGACTTATGGTCCTGCTAATAACAGGAATTTTTTCTAAAGAAGCGAAAAAATAAAATTCTGAAGTTTGTGTCTGTAATTTGGAATCTGTAAATTTTACAAGAAACTGTTTAAAATTTCAATAAAACTAGACGCAATTTCCATTAATTCTAAAAAAATGACCTAGTCCAAATGGGACATGATTTATGGCCTCGGCGAAGCTACATAAGTGGTGCAAGAGAAAAAGTTGTAGGGCAGGAAATTTTGAGTAGATTTAAAAAGAACATTCTAGTCTTCATAGATCAAAAGTTATGACTGGTCAACAAACATACTATTTACTATTTACCACTTCCAGAAAGAAGTTCAGAAAACAACTTATGGAGGACTGAATGCTGCGTTAAGTAAAGAAAAAATAAAATGTTTTTGCACATATAGGCCACGAGTTATGACTATTAAACTTTGACCGTTTCCATTCGGATGTCTTTAGATGTCCTGAAAAATGTGATGCGACCGTATTTAAGCATTTTGGTGCCATGCATATTTAATATATTTACTTTGTTAAAATCACTTCCAGAATATCTGTTGTCGAAATTAAATGAAAGCACAAACAAATTAACTCTTTTTATATTGCTTATTTACTATTCATAAAAATTGTTATCAAAGGGATAAGGTTTATAACGTTGCATTATTTTATGTTAAGAGTGCCGAAAATTAAGAAACTAATCATCGCAGAGAAAACAATTATTTTTAATTGTTGATAATGAAAGAACATGTTAAAAAATTAATTTCACAATAATGTAACTGATGAAGAAACTAATTAAATAATTTACTAATTGATTTACTGATAATACACACTCTACATCTTTTGATACTCAATCACTTATCAGTCAATTAATTAGTTAAGTGTATTACTTAAAAAATTGTTTACCAAATAATTTTTTTTTAATAAAGGAGGAAACAGTGAACTTGTAATGAGATACAAATGCATATATGTCACCAAAATGCTCAAATACGGTCACAGTTCATTTTCCAGTACATACAGATCCTTCAATATGGAAAGGGTCCAAATTTATGGTCACAACTCGTGACCTATATGAGCTAAAACATTTTATTACTTTCTTGATTTTACGTAGAATTTATTCTCTATAATTTACTGTTCGAATTTGCGTCTACTTCAATTGAAATTTTAAACATTTTTTATAAAATTCACAGATTCCAAAGTACATATACAAACTTGAGGATTTGGTTTTTTGCCTCTTAAAAAAAATTCCGGATTCTTTAGCGGACCATAACTCAGCCCCTTTTGAAGCTAGGAGGTTTTTTTTGCCTTCAACTTATTGAAAATTAGTCTAGTTTAATTTTGATGTTGCACATTTTGCTCTAAAATTTAATGGAGCGGGTCAGTCTACGCAAACACGATTTTAGGAACTTTTTTCAAAAATATCTCCGGGACGCTTCGGCGTGATTTTTAGAAAACTTTTAATTTTAGTAAAGACCCCTTAATAAACCTTTTTAGTAATAAAACGCGCATTACCTGCTTATTACGGTAAAAAAAGATTTTAGTGACGGATTGATAATTTATATTAAAAAGTCTATCAGAATTTATTTGATCGAGAAGGAATTATTTTGTGGTTTGTGAAAAAGAATGTAGAAGATAAGTAATCAAAGGATTGAGATTGCGGACTTTTAGAATTCAAACGACAGTCAAAAAAAACTGTAAATGCGCAGTGAACGTTTTCCGTAGGACGGCGAATGTTACGCGTTTTACACGCTCGTGATTCTACTTACTGGAAGGATATTCTACTAGTCGATAATTTTCTTTGTTTGGGCAATAACAGCATATTTATTTTTCAATCAATATTATTTTTGAATTCTTGATTATAAAACAGTTAATCAATCACACTAAATTTAACTTTTTATCATATTGCATATGTAGTTCGAAATTTAACGAGAATTCCTTAATATTATTTACCAATTCTTTGGTTTAAAATTTTTACTTTTTATTTGTAATTTCTAAAACAATTTTGGGACGTAAAATAGTAAACATTTTGCAAATCACCTGTATACTTATTTCATTATTTTTGACGATGGAATAAGAAAATGAATACATGGCAGCATGAAACAAGTTTACAAGCCTTAAAAATCTTTCAAAATACTATTATTACATTATATAATAATTTAGAAAAATGTTGTCACTGTTTAAAGAGATATATTTAGGGAAAAGGAAGTCAAAAGAAACATTGTTAAAAGGTGCATGAAGATTCTGTTATACCTTATAAAAAATAATTTAAAAATTGACAGCTACACATTTCTAAAGAAAAAATCAAGCAGAAAGCAAAACTAATATTTTTTATCCAGCCACCTTGATACTCAATCACTTTCAACTTGAAAGTTCTTGTACTTGAATTTTCTCTACAAAATCACTTTTTCTTCTGATTCTGAATTATTTTTATATGCCGAAGAAATTAAAAATAAATTAGGGTTCAGGCTATCACCGTTCAAAAGATACATGGCAGAAAAGTTTTCTCTTTCTACGAAGTTGCCAATTTGACGGCTTGCACGTATTTCAAACGAATCATTGTACTGTATCTAGTATTTTATTATACCACAATCTTTTTTTATTTCTTTTTAAAACCATCTTTATTCATAATTTTTAATGCAAGGCTACACAGATTCTTACATATATTTCTGTATATTAAATTCTGCACCTATTTAACAACGAACTCAACAGAATATTTTTAATTGTGTCGTACTTAGGTTAGTTATAAAGAAAATTGACGTTCCTATTTTCACTTTGGGTAAAAAGGTAAATGAAAAATCCCATTAGATAATTTCGCTACTTAAACTAACTTAACCTATTTATACTCTGTGTTAACTATATGTACATTATTTACAGACATGTATATTATTGCAGTCGTAGAATGGGTTATGTTATGAGGTCGTATGGTAGTTTGTACTTTACTCGAAATTGAGTACTTTCTCTACTGTACAGTTTAATGTTTTTGAGAGCTATTGATTCGATGAGTTGAAAAGTATAAAATTTTTCTGTCATGTCTAAAATATCTATAGTAATGTCTTGTATTTGGAGATCATTTCTTATATCTACGTTTCGTTCTTAGGACTAGCGTTGGAGATCCTCCTAATAAGTTTATTTTGAAAATATTGCAATCTTTGAACATCGCTATATTATATATATTAATGACAAGGTCATCCTCTCTTCTTTCTTTTCGTTTTCGACTAAAAATTATAAATTTAGTTTTATTTGTGTTAATTTTGATCTTCCACCTATAATAATATCTAACTAGTTTGTTTAAATGTGTTGGCAAGTACTTAACCGCCATGTATTGTTTCCAGGAAGAAGCATATAAAATAGTCTCGTCGGCAAATATAGCAAGATTAGTATTTTTATTTTTTGTAATGTCGTTGATATAATAGATAAATAATATAGGGCCAAGGATCGAACCTTGGGGTACGCCTGCTACAATTTTTCTTTGTTCGGAGCTCAGATTATTATGTACTACATTAAATTTCCTTTTTCTTAAGTAGCTAACGATTATTTTAATAATATACAATGGTATTTTCAGTCTTTTAAGTTTATATATTAAGCCCCTTTGCCAGACGGTGTCAAAAGCTTTTTCTATATCCAGCAGTACTGCTACTGTATGTTTATTTAAGTTAAATTGTGTGGAAATATGGTTAGTTAGTCGCGCTAATTGCTGCACTGTGCTGTACATTTGTCGGAATCCGAACTGTTCTGGCAAAAGTAATTTGTTTGTCGTTTCATGCTGCTTGATTCTATTTAAAATAATAATTTCAAATATTTTTCCTTAAGTAGGTAATAGGCTGATAGGTCTATAGTTTTGCGGATTAAGCTTATCCTTGCCTTTTTTTTTGGAAAAGCAAGAACATTAGCTATTTTCCTGCTTTTCGGAAAATATGATAGTTTAAAGCATTAATTAAAGATGTAGGTAATTTGAACAATTGCTTTACGGGGTAAATTTTTAAGTATGATGTTCTAAATACCGTCTGGTCCAGGGGCTTTCTTAGCTGCCGTTTTTCTAATTGTTTTTCTAACTTCTACAGGCGAAGTCAAGTTGATGTCAAGTTAATAGTATTAACATTTATTTTCGTTCTTTTAATTTCTTTGTAGACTTTGGTAACTCATTTATAAGTCTTTTTATTTCCCATATCTTTGGTGAGATGATGTACTTTCTCGAATTGTTCTGCCAATACATTAGTTTTTTCTAGATTACTGTAGGTTAAACCGTGTGGTCCGTGTAGTTTTGAAATTGTTCCCATGTTAGATTTTGTATAATACTTAGATGTTTTCCAGAGACTTTTGCCTTTAACTTTTAGATTTTGGAGTTTATTATCCCAGCAAGTGTTCAAAATTTTTTTGATTTCCCTGCTTACCATATTACTTAAGCTATTTATGATTTTCCTAAAGTGATCAATTTTAGTCCTTTGATAAAGTTTTCGTATTTGATTCCTTTCGTGAATTAGTTTTTTGACATTGTCGGGGAGTGGTTCTGATTTCTTTTCAAAATTAATATTCGGTATTGAATTTTTGATGGCCTTGTTTATAAGAGTGGTAATATTGCTGACGGCCTTGTTTACAGTCTGTGGGTCAATTATTTTAGATTTAATTGTTATGTTAGTGTTAACGTATTCCCTAAATTTTTTCCAGTTTGCCTTTTTATAATTTAGGAAATTTTCATATTCGCGTTTGCAAGGTTTTTTAATATTCCAATATCTACTCTACTTGGTTTTGTATGTTGCATATAGGGATAAAGTGTGGGATTGTCAGGAGCTATAATTTTTAAAAATTTATTATTTGCATAGTCAAAGATCGTTTTGCCATTTTTGTTGTTTCTGTCGCAGTTCCAGTGGCTATGTTTAGCATTAAAGTCCCCTATTGCAAGGATTTGATTTGTTATTGTTAAAAAGTTTATAAAGATCAGCTTTGCTTATATTTTGTCTAGGTGAGTATCCCGAAATTATTGTTAAATTGCTGTCAAGTTTGATTTCTACTGTTTCAATTGTTGTGGTGTCAAAGTCTAATTCTGTAAAGTTTGAGATTTGTTTAATAAGTATAGCTACTCGCCCACCTGCACTAGGACCATTTCTATCATTTCGTATGGTTTTAAAGCCTAGTGTATTGAAATTAAAACTATCTTTGAGCTTAGTTTCATTTAATAGCATAATTTTTATTTGAAATTTTTCGAGATAATACCTCATCTCCCTTTTCTTTCTAAGAATGCCATTAGCATTCCAATGCGCTATTACTACCCTATCTGTACGTTTCATTAGCAAATTTGATCATATATTCGGAGATAATAATTCCCTTATCTATATCGTAATCCGTAGTTTCTAGGTCTTTTTTAAGACCTTTGACTAACCTTAGTAATTCTGTGAAGTTAAATTGTGAGTTAAGTTCCTTCCAGATTGTTGTGAATTCCTTAAAAGCTTGACGATCCTGGATATTTGTGATTTCAGCGTTCTTCTCTGCAGTGCCAGATGTGGTTGGCGATCTGTTGATGTTCCAAGCAGGTTTTTGTTGATCATTTTTCGTGTAGTTCATTTCTCCTTGTTGCACTTCTCGGTGTTGCTGGCTCATTGGTCCCTTCAGGAAAGGTAGTTGCGGGAAGTCAGCTGCAGTTGGAAATGCTTTCTTCTGCTGCTTTTGTTTTTTCCGTACATTTCTGAGTTTGAAAAATTTTTGCAGACGTTCTTGATATTTCTGGAAAATTGAGGAACTGGCGCGATGTTCACCTCCACAGTTTACACATTTGGTTTCAGTATCGGTTTTTCACATTGTTTGGATATGTGATCTCCTCCACAGTTAACACACCTTGGTTTGTATGGCAGTCCTTTGTTCCATGTCCAAATTGTTGGCAGTTATAACATTGCGTCACGATTCTTGGGTTATGGTATTCTACCCATCTTATCCTGGTGTAGCACAGGATTTTTAAGTTTCGAATTTCACGTATTTTTTCTCCTGCTGCTTCAAGTCCGTAGTAAACAATATAAGCTTGATACCTTGGATTCTGTTTAACTTTCATAGCTATAACCCTTTTTGGTTCGTAGCTCAGTTCCTTCAGCTCCCCCTAATTTCGTCAGTTTTGGCTTCTGGTAATCCTTTAAGTACTAGTTTTTTATCTTTTGCACTTTGTATTGCGAAGGTGTGGAAAGATATGTTGCTGTTCACTAGATGTTGCTTAATTTGTTGATGTTCCTTTATCCCGCGTGGAAAAACCGTTAGTTGTGTGTTTGTAATTCTCATAATCACATGTTTTGTCATAGTTTTAATTTGGTTGTATACCGCAAATCTGGTTTCATCTGTGGTGCTTGGATTGTTGAGGATGATCGGTGGAACCTTTTCGAGTTTTGGATTTGTAGCTGTTAGTGTTGTAGCTGGTTCTTCTTGCGTTTCTTCCTCTATTTCTGAAGAGTCCATTGCGTTTTTTTGAGCATCAGTATCCGATGTATTTTGCCTATTCCTCTTTCTCCTAGTCATCTTGTGCAGTTCTCTTCTGTTTATGGATTCCACACGTGAGGCCTCACGAGTTTTAATTATTTTTTGCTGTAGTCTAGCCTCGTGGACATACGTTTGGAGCCATCTAAATTTAATTTTCCACGAGTGCTTTAACCATGTATTTCTACATTGTGGATGGACGCGAGCCACACTCCTTCGCCTTCGCGTCACATTTAGTCGACACTACATAAAAGTTCACAAAAAGTTAGAGTTTTCACACTTAGTCGGAACTGCACAAAATTTCACAAAAAAGAGTTTATACCGTCACTACGAGGACGCCCGAATCGCGATTATTTCACCGAATTGTCGATGATCGAATTTGATGAATTCTCTACCACAATCTTTAATATTTCACACGTTATATATGTCACACGGGCGCTGTACACATTATACAAAGGATGGGTAGAGGGGAAGTGTACATAGCGCATGCGCTACGGCCCTCTACTATAGCGCCTGCGCAACTCCTCTCTTCAATGTCACGTGCGACATCTCTGAGCTCTCCTGAGTATCGTGCTTCGTGCTGTTTTCATTTCATGCTAGACCTCTGCGGGCTCACATGTATGCTACCTCATTTCTATGGAACCCCAATTCATTAGCGCTGATTGTGAGCTATCATTCGACACTCATTTTGCAACAATTGCAAAATGGAGCGTAGTTGCAGAAATCATTTTTAAAGCTTCTGCTACGTTTGCGGTGTTTTTGTCCCACAAAAACAGAGACAAAACATTTTTCCTGCAATGCGAGAAGTTTACGAGATTTTTTTTAGATTAAACGTTTCCACGGTTCGAGATTGACGCGTGGCCGTCAGACCACGACCTCGTATTGACAGTATTGGTTCGAGGATAGCGGAATGAAGCCATGCGAGCATTTTAGGCCCTAGACCTTACGCAAAACCAAAGGCTCTTTTGCACATCTGCACATGCTTTCTATGCAACTTAAGGCAGGTTCTCACCTTGTGGACCCGAAAAAGTGCACTTTTTTTAGGAATTTTTTTGAGAAAACGATTAAAGATAAAAAGCTAAAAAAATTTTGTTGATATGAACACACGTTTATTTAGAAAATACAATTTTTCAAATTGAATGATAAAAAAAATGGATGGAGAAGCGTCCATCAATGGCGACATGGCGGCGACGAGGTGTCCCGCTACAAAAGTTATGAGTTTTTGAAAAAAAATTACTTTTTTCGCATTTTTTTGTTCACGTATTATTTTTTTAATAAACAGTTCTCAATATTTTTGGCTGATCGTAGTTCGTTGATTAGAGAAAACCCTAAGGAACATTTTGAAAAAATTTGATAACGATTGGTTTATTCCAGCATCTTCAATCACTTCCGTTAGGCCCGAAAATGTGGTTCTGAGAAAAACGTGTTTAAAGTCTTGGCTTCAAAAATCAATGAGAAAACATCGTAAAACTTATGAAATGGCATGAAAATGTACATGCGGGATTTTTTTGGGTCGCATTTCGCAATTCATTTGTTTAAACAATTTGTTTAAACTAATTATATCAAAATTTTAGAATTTTTAAAAAGTTACCTCAGTCGGCCGGTGCTCGACACTGCTCTATGTAACGGCCTGTAACTTTTGTAATTTTGTAATTTTTCTGGAGCACATTCTTAAAACATATATCTACACGATAAGGCAATAAAAAAATCGTTTCTTTCTCCACAAGGTGAGAACCTGCCTTAATAGCTGGAAGGGTAGACTACATCTTGAAACCTCTCATTTGTTGACTTCTTGAGGGGTATTTCTGAAAGCACCTTCTCTATCCATAAATATGCCTACAGTATACCCTGCCCGTTCTAGCTGCAGCTTCAATTTTTCCACGACAGCACAAAGAGTACTTTCTACCGAGCAGCATGTGTAAAAGCCGTGCTACCCTTTGTTCAGCGTTGAGGCTATTAGCCCATTATTACTGATATATCTCTCGACCACCCTTTTTAGCGCCTTCATGATAAAGGAGTTTGTTCTGATTTGCCGGTGGTAATATTTAGCAGTAGTGTATCCTATCTTCTCAGATTCGGGAATGAAGAGCACTCTTCCATCCTTAAATGCTCATTTAAAGTGTGTCAGGACAATAGTTGCCCAAAGTAGTGTACAGGATAGATGTCATACGAACCTGGTAATTTAAGGACAAAGAAGGATATTGTGACCCATTCAACCATCTTCATATCAACTAAATTAGCGAAATCCCGGTCGGCTTCTCCCTCTCTTGGCCCCAGCGTTCTACATTTTGGTGGGTTTTAGTTTGTTGTAAAACCAAGCAGTATACTTTCATTAGGTGATTCAGCACTGCTTTTTTGTTCTCGGCAAAATCACCTGCATGGAGCTCAATGAGCCCGATGCGAGTTTCCGGATTTCTTTCCAGGATCTTGTAAAGCCACACTGCTTTCGAAATTTTATTCAATTCCTCGTGAAAGCCCCTCTAATGTTTCTGTTCTTAAGCTCTGATCTTTATATTTGATTTATGCTGGGCCATCTTTTGGATGTCCCTTTGTGAAGATAAGTTGTATTATTTTTGCCTCAATGTAAAACGCTCTATTCCTCCTACGGAGTTTCTGTAGGTGAGTGTTGTACTATTTTCTTCTTTTTCTACACTTTATTGTACCTGTATGGCAACTGTTATTATATGATGTAGTTAGATCTCTTCGCAGACAATATGCAACGTGTTCTAAATAATCTATATATCCATTGCTTATGCGAAGTCCCACAAGTCTGCCTTTGAATTTCTCTTTGTATGTATCCAGAAGAGCGTTCCTTAGGTTTTTGATTTTTAGAACGGTCGCTTTTCCCGAAGCTAACGGGAATTTATAGTTCAAGAGAAAATCGTGATCGTGAAATCTCTAGCCTTCTCTCTTGCTGCTCGCCGCTTCAGGGCTTAGAGTTAATCCGAAAAACTCACACGTGTTTTTAATTTGGAATATAGAAGTATCACCTCGATTTAGAATCTCCAGCTTAGTGCTGGACAGTTATTTATATAAATCTCTGCCTCTGTTATTGATGTTTGCACTTCCCCACTCCGTATGGTAAAAGTTCGCATCACAAAACAATAGCATAGGAACCCTGTTCACCTGGCAGTGCTAATTTTTAGCCTCTACCTCTCTAGGACTCAGGGGTTCCTTTGTGTCGCCTGAAAATTAAGTTAAAGAGATAAATACCTCTAGCTTCTCCTCACTTATGTCCCTTGGCCATACTTAATAACGGTAAGCTCATTGGAGCGGATGTTGGAAATCAAAATCGCATGCATACCCTTAGAGGCTATGCTTACCCTTAGTTCTTTTTTCGAAACGGACACTAGTACAAGTTAATGGAGGAGTTTATTTAACACTAAGAGAATTCATTGATAAATAAATAAATAAATTAATTAATTCGAAAATGTGATCAGAGATAAAAGGTCAGTGACTGGCAGAAGAGCATGAAAGTACTCTTCGCAAGCAAGGTTAAGTGTCTCTTTGCCCTTCCTTCCCTATCCCTTCCTTCCTATCCCTAGGCAGAGAGAGACTAGGAGCAGGACGTCCACGCTGGTCCCTGCTGGTAACGTTTCCAGGTCCATTCGTGTACCTGTAAACGGCAATTCTGCTCCACTCTGATGAGGCACCTTGGTGTTCTTAGTTCGGACTGATCACACATCGGAACCTTTATCACGTTTCTTTGTGAAATTTGCGAGTAGTTTTTCCAAGCCCGTTTTACCACGGTAAATCACATCCATGGCCACGTCTCCCGACTGTAGGATGAGTGGTCACGGGGTACGATAAAATCAAGAAGACTTTGAGGTTACGAACCAGTGATAGCTTCACATCTTCGAGAGCATAGATCACAAGGACAATTACTTTAGCCGCATATTTGGTGTACAGTCGCTACAGCCGAGAATTTGAACATCTTGGAGAACAGAAATAATGTAGATCACATTCTATAATTTAAAGGGGTGCATATAGGCACACCTGTTATAGGTAACAGTAATACTTTAAGAAGTATGCAATGTTTATGATATTTCATCTTTCAATACGAATATCCCGAAAACTCTTACACATATGTGGACCAAAAATTAAAATGTAGTATTTATTTCTAACTTTTTTCAGAGCTAATTAGCGACTTTTCTACTTTATTTCTTCTTTGGGCTGCTTATCTACTGACAAACGCTTATAAGCGCGGAATCATAGTTTCACGTATGTCAGTGTCAATGCCATTTCGCACCCTTAGCCTTTAAAATGATTCTCACGATTAGAAATTTCTTTAAAAAAGATCGTTTCCAAAATTTTGTTTATAAAAACTCCAGGTTTTGTCCAGGTTCATCTCTGGAGTATGTCTATGAACTTATTACTTCACAATAAAATATGAACTTGTTTACAAAACCATCATTGTACAGTCGTAACAATGTACTTTGATAATGAGTATGTACCGCATTTTGTTTTTTCATTGTATGGATCTGCTCATAGACTCTCGGCCTACATATTCTATTAAAGGAAGCGATGGCCATTTAATCGCCGTTTACCTGTTACAATACACATTTTTGGAACAATTTTCTTTAACTTAATTTATGACTAGTTTTTGTTCTTCAAATTGATTTAAATGAAAAAATAATTACTTTGTAGGTTTCACCGAGGAAAAGGATTGTTTCAAAAACTGTAAAATATCCTTTAAAAAGTGATAATAAAATAAATTTAAAAAATTACATATGGATGCTACATTGAAGGTATTTTCAACTTTTTAAAAAATAAATATGATATGAAAGAAAATGAACTTTTTTACAAAGTGGATAAAAAATAAATCTTAAATTCTAGAAATTAAAAAATCTAAAATTTAAAATCTTTATTGAATCTGGATTAAAAAAATATATAAATGATATAAATATGAAATAAAAATAAGAGAATCAACATGATTAAAAATGAAATGAATAAAAATTGGTAAAGAAAAATAAATCTAAAACTAGAAAAAGATTTATTATATATAACTAACAGTTTTTTATTATAATAATTTTTTATAAGTTTGGATACGTGGCGTGAATGAGGCGTTGGAACTTAAGTTTTTAGATTTAATACCTTGGTAAAATAAATATATTTAAATTATGTATGGCTACGGTTTAGTAATAGAATATAAATTATTATTTTAAATTTTTAATCGAAAATATGAAATATTGTCTTTTCACTTTTGTTGATTCGAAATGAGAACAGTGTTGTGTCAATAACGTAAAGGCAGAGTGGACCAGGTGTGTAAATAAGATAATTTTTACAGTCCTAACCAAATAAACCAAAGAACTTGCAAATGCGTAATGTGTATCAACATGACGTAGGCTATTCATAAGATTCACAATATTTCTTGCTCATTATTTTAATTATAGGGAATTAACAATTAAGGTCTGTTTTAAGATCTGGAAAGAAACAAGAAAATAATGTTATTTCTTCGGTAAAAACCGCTCTTGAAGTTTACCCCCAAAAACCATTTTTATTCAATATTTCAGAAAAGAATAGAAATGTTTTAAGCAAAAAAACGACAGCTCATTTCTCACAGAATGGCTCTATTCGGAACATATTTTTCATGCGAAAGGGTTGCAACTCTTATTTTTCCCAAATCTCAAATTGATTTTTTTTTAATTTTCTATACAAAAACTTTTATATCAAATGAATTTCACTGTCTATTGTACTGTTATTTTTTATATAACAACATTAACTTATTTTTCAAAAAAATATTCTGTTCCGGACATGTGTTTTATATTAAAATGTAATGAAGTTACCCTTAAAGTTCATCAATAAAAAGTTACTTTTTAAATATCTTTGAAACTAGATTTTTTTTAAATTTTATCCTATAATGTTGATTTTTGAAGCTATAATTATATAGTCAAGAAACAATTTTTTTTTTATTTTGCGATTAAAACACCTTTTTGGAATATAATAGGAATGGAATATAATTTTTAAACTTTATACCATAAGTAATATTATTTTATTTTTCATGCAAAATAATTTCGGAATAAGTTTTCCAAGAATAAAATTTAAAGCCATTGTTGTGATTAATTTTCCAAAATCAATGAATTATCTGTAGGGATAAATAACCACTTTAGTGAACTTTTACCAAAAAACTCCGAACCATGTTAACTTTAATTTTTTATTTTTCTAGTAACAGTAAAGCATAAAGTAAAATTCAGTTGCTTTTAAAGTTTGTTTATATAAAAGTATAAAAACATCACATTCACCCTAGTAAAAAATGGGTTCTTCAACCTCTCAGCATCAGAAATATGCCCTGCTGAGTGTCTTTTTGTAAGAAACGAGCTGACAAAATTATGTAAGCTGGTCAACATTACTCATCGATGAGAAAAATTTATATAAAGAAAGTAAATCTTTAACTTAAACTAATAAAGTGTTTCTTCTAATATTAGCGCAGATCTCATTCGAGTTTATTATATTCTATGTTTGCTTGTTCGCCTAAAGAAATTTGTTTCCGTATAGCCTGATATGTTGAAGCACATAATAAACGCGCATACTTTTACGTACAAAGGGAAGTATTTAAACAAACCTAAATTTGGGTGTGAAATGTATCATTTATTTAAGAGTACAAGAAGTTAACTACACGAAGGATTTAAACCACATTATCGTCAATTTAAATAACATTATAATAAGTAATAGTAACTATTTGACATATCCGAGTATTACGCCAAGGACAATGTGAGTGAACAGATTATCCACCTGAATCAGGAAAAAATTGGAATAACCTTGTTCACAGGTGGTGAGTGAAAATTTTAGATCAGCCGGTAAATTTTGAAAAGCGTAAATGTTGATGCCTCATGATGTATATGTCAAAGGATCTTAAATAATTAACATATCTCATTCATTATATGAGTGCTACGGAAGGATAGTTCGAGTGTAAGCAGAATGTGGGCGACAGTCGTATGTGCATGGTATTTTAGAGTTTTCAAATTTCCTGAATTCTATGACTGATTGAAACAATACAGACTCGACTAGTTTTAGTTATTCATAAAGTTTCAAGTTTATTTTCAGATTAGAGTGAATATTATTATAATAGACAAGAAAAATGTGAAAATCACAAGTTTCATTCAGGATAATTTTATGTATGATATCTACTCTTAATTTAATAATTGGAGCACTTTTATCTATGTTGTCATAGACCAGAATAAAAGCTGTACTGACATTTCCTGTTTTTCTATTAAACTGTTTTGTGTTTAAAAAAAAGAGAAAAATCATTGCACGTTGTAAGGTATTGACATGATTTTCTTTTCCGTCGAGCGTCTGACACGCATGTCACGTATATACACAAATCCTATATAAGGCAACAACGTAACGAAGACTATGGTCATTCTCCAGATAAGAGTCTTCTCCCCAACTTAGTTCTTTTTACAGAAAAATCTTCATTGGAAAAATATTATCTTGATCTGAAGTTTACCGGATGACGGAAAAAGTGACGTATGTTTTCTTATTCAGTAAGTAATTATTTATACAACAATATACATACATACTCACTCCGTAGAGATTTTATTGAAGAAATAAAGCCGGCTGTTAAAACGGAGCCTATTAATTAAGATTTCGATTTCTAGAAAAAGAAAGAAGAAATTCACCTCAATCCTAATTAATAGTAAAATAAATATTTTCAGCAGAGGTTACTTGCCTGTGCACTTGAGACTGACAAAAACATTTCACACAGGAATAAAGGGATTTAATTAATTTTTCTGCTAAAATCTTACTTGCATGACGCTTATTTTGTTCAAGTTTTCGGATAACTAAACACGCTTTCTTATTATTCTTGCTCTTGAATTGTTTATTGATTCAGCATATTTCCTAAAATGTATGAACAGAAAAATCTGAAGTCAACCGAAAGCTCCTGACTTCATTTTGAAAACTGAAACAAATTGGAAAAACAAATTGACTACAATATTGGATTTTTTAATTTTGTATATTAACTTCGATAACCAAACTGAAAACGACAAGTTTTGTCGAAAAATAGTTTTTAAAGAATTATGTAAATTTTTTTTTAAAAAACGACTCCATTTCAAATCAGAAAGAGTTCTACACTTGATATCGCAGAATCTCTCGTCGAGGAAATAAGTTGTTTTTTAGAGTAAATTAAGCTAACCTGATTGAAATATTTAATTTTTTTGTTCGTTCTATCAGCATTCATCATTTTTCTTCGAAATCCTCTGGCCCATTGAGAAAAAAGGTTTAAAGTTTTAAAAAACGGCAGCCGTTTTTTTGAAAAAAATTAAAAATCGATTTTCTGCAAAAGATATTTTTTTCATAAAAACGTAATTTTTGATTTTTTATCGTAAACTATAGAACATGTCATGAAAAAACAACTCACATTTTTCATAGCACCTTTTTAAAGGTCCAAACTTTTATTTTTGAATATTTTCTCGTGCCTGTCACTATTACAAGATGCAAACAATTCCAGATACAGCAGATCTAAAACTGTTTATTCTTTCCTCGAGAAAATCCATATTTTTGCAACTCGAAAAAATAAATATTGCCTAATTTCCTTTCAAAAACAAAATATGTCGTCCCCGAGAGTTTCTGCGATTTCAAATGTAAGAACTCTGCCTGGTTTGAAATTCTTTTCATGGCATTTTCAATTATTAAAATAAAAATAAACAGTCCTTTTGAAAAATGTGTTGAAAAAGGTTCTATATGAATTTCGAAAAGCCGAACCTCCTTAAAACTTTTTTCTGTATCACATGCTTTTGATGTTAATTTGAGATTTTTTATCGAATTTTCGAGTCAAAAAATTACAATTTCAGGTCCTATTGAAACATAGTAACCTAAACAATACAAAATTAATAAAAATAATCTGAGTTGTTCTTTGCATAGTTTAAAAAAATTAAAAATATAATAAATTATTATATTAAATTAGATTATATCATATTAAAATATAATAACAAAATTTAATTAAATTTTCAGAAATAGATAAATTATTATGCCTTATATTTTTATTTTTTCAGTCAGTACAGTCATATTCCCGGCCACCTTTGCGAACCCAAAAGTCAATGTGAGTTTTACTTTACTTAACATAACAATTTTTTTTAATTCGTATATAGTATATCAGGATCTTTTTTTTTGTATTCAGGATAGTCATAATTTTTTTTTAATTTGGCAAGAATAAACTTATTAGAAGCAAAATACGTAAAGGTATATTATTTATGAAAGATTCTACGCGTAGAGCAAAACATAATCAGCTATATTTTTTAAGTTTTTTTAAAATACAATATTAGATTCAATAAAACGAAATCAATATAATTTTGATAAGCAACAAAAATGATACCGAATTCAAGAGCTTTTTGATCGGCCGGAGAGAATGATGGACTTTTGAGATCATAATTATCTGATTCGGGATCATTTATGAAGACAAACTAAGATGGCTGACGTTTTTAGAGTAACTTAGCTCATATACAAGCTTTTTATGGTTTCTGATTGTGCAGGGTGCTTGAAAAGTAAACAAATTAACGAAATGAGACATAAGAAAATATTAACAGTTAAGTGTAGTTGTCACTTGCGTGCGGTTAGTTACCATTTTTAGGTTATGTCGTTATGACACCAAAGATAAAAATTAGCGGCCATTTTGTTTAGTCTGACAAATGAAACAAAATATCAGATCAAATTGACCTAAATGGGCAGCTCATTATGATCTCGAGTCAAATGATCGCTGGAGCAAAATGCTCTGCAACAAAATTCGTACTTATTTTTCCTGTGTTTCCTTGTAAAATTAAAAAAATAACGAAATCTGATATTAGGAAATATCACCCGTTAAGTGTAGTTGTCACTTGCAGGCGGTTACACAGTAAAAAATGACCAATTTTGTTGCAGAGCTTTTTTCTCCAACGATAATTTGATTCTCGAGATCAAGTCAAGTCAAGTTGATGTTATTTATTGGTTCATTTTTCAGACTAAACAAAATGTCCGCCAAATCTTTGCTTCGGTGTCATAACGACATAACCTAAAAATTGTATCTAACCACACGCAAGTGAGTGACAAATACACTTAACAGGTTTTTTATTATTATTGGCCCACCATCCATCCCACAGGTACTCATGACCCAGTACATTGCTACTGAACACGGTCGCGAACGCGGCAAGTGATTAGTAGATTCGTTGGCTTCAGTCGTTGGTTTGGAACTCTCTATCCTGCTTGCGCATTCGTCATAATTCGCGAGAATACATACTGGAGAGCCCGTCTATAGGGATCCACAAATCACACTGGAGAGCCCTATAAGGATCCAACTTTGATTCTGGAGAGCCTGTTTATAGGGTTCCGACATTCATCCTGGAGAGCCCGTTTATAGGGATCCAAACACTCATTCGTACATTCGTACTGGAGAGCCCGTTTATAGGGATCCATCTTTCTTACAAGCGCTAGTTCCAATACCAACGACTGAGACCAACGATTCAAAACATTAATTTATTTAATTTGGACAGCGAGGACAAACACAACTTCACACACGCACACGGATATATACATATACAAAAAATAACAAAAAAAAAAACGTCAATAAATAAAATTCAATTATTAAGATCAAAAATTAAAAATATGTTTATTATTCATCTGCCCTGTACGCGGGGTGGCCGCAAAAGGCGATCTTAGCCGCTGTCAGTGTTCACGCCCAGAAAACTTCGGACGATGCGGCAAGTATTTAACAATATCACCTTCTGCATTAAGTGCAGCAAATTTCGGGCTCCCAGCTCTTCCAAGATTTTTACGCACGTCACATGGACATTCCTAGTGGAGGAGATCACGATCGGGTGAATAGTCACTTTGTTCACCCTCCACACGGTCAGGATCTCCTGCTTTAGCTCCG
>JAAAKG020063630.1:0-17706 GCA_010014905.2 Druon quercuslanigerum | reverse complement strand
AATGTTGACGAAAGTGGGAATTTTAAAATGTCTTAAGGATTAAAATAACTTTTTTTCACTACAGGTAATAAATAAATGATTATTAACATACTTTTTGTTTAGAAAATGTCCATAAAGGAAATTATAAGAATTTTTTAAATCTTTAACTTAGGTGATTTAACTCTGAAGAAGACCTGCAATGAAGGTCGAAACGTAAGATTTTAATATTTATGAACAAAATAGAGAATGATTCAGTAACATCAGAATCTTTTGTTTTTATTGTATGATGACCGTATGGCCAAATTAATTTATATTCCAAAGAATAACCACGTTACTTATGTATTGACCAAAAACCCTATTCCGTTGTTTCATGTATCTTCGATTGATATTCATAATCATTGATCCTGTTATTTCTTATATATTAGGTCTGCAAATTAATTTGGTGCCTTTAATTTAATGTATTGTAACTCTTGGTCAAACTTTAATTTTTGTTCTCGCTCTATGGTAGTTTTAAAGTGTGAAACTTAAGCCTTAAACACAATATAATAGGTGGCGGCCTTGCGGTCTGCTACCCTGCAATCGAAATTTAAAATTATAAAAAGTGCAGTGTCTCAAATTCTCCTTATCGGATGCCACTGTATTCACTTATGATTTTTAAGGTTAAGTCCAGAGGACTGCCACTTCTTATATTGTGTTTTGAAGTTCAAGGATCACCTTTTGACATTACGTTAGGAAGGAAAAAAATTCAAGTTTGACCACAAATTACACGATATCAAGATAAAGACAACAAAATAATTTGTAGAACTAATATTTTAGTTATATTGAGAATATGTTATATCAATCTCCTACCGTTTTCACGTAAAACTATCCCAATACTATTCATAATAGAATAATTTTCCAAGAATTATGTATCAATTTTATAATTTTCACATTAAAACTATCCTTGATTATTCTTTTAATTAGACGAAACAAATCCTTTCTAATTATTTGTAGTATTTTTATCCGAGCTAAAGGAAAATCATCTAACAAGAACTTATGTTGAGCACATCGAGAAAAAACTGTTCCTTAAGAATTTTTCCCGTATATCGCATATAAAAAAAACGATTTTTTTTTTTTTGAATAAACGGTTGCCACTTTTTTATTTATGCCAACTTTTGATAATTTTCGTTATATACCTGATACTAATTGCTCAATGAAAAACGAATTTTATGAACCGAATCAACTAAATAAATATAAAAAGAAGTTCAGTACCTGCCGAAAAGTAGGTATCTTGTAAACATCAAAAATACTTGATCGCGCTATGGCCTATGCAATCGTCTGTCCTATTTCTGTAAGAAGTTTTAATTGATTTCGGTTAAAAGGCTTTTGCATCTTATTCCGGATACGTATAATGTACGCTAAAAACATAGATATAGGTCTAGAACGAGTAGCTTTGTTGGCCAATCAAGTAAAATAACAAGTCAATCTTAACTAAACACGTTCTTTGAGACATTAATCTAGGGACATCAGCGCGGACTCACTTAGAATTTTTGCCGAGACTTTTCTGTGTTTTTTTCTTTACTAATGACCATTCCATGGGCTTTAGGTATTAGAGGTGAAGTAGAGTGATTGCCTCGCAGATTTCTTAGTTGTTAAGTTGTTCTTTTAATCAAAAGAAGGTTGTGCTGCTCGGAAAGTTGATAACTTACTGAGGATTATCTCGCGAGTCGAATTAAAGTGATGTATGTCGGATTGTCGGTGGTTACCGGTGCATTAATAAAGTTCTTCTTGGAAGGTTGAAAACAAGTTGTATTAGACGTCCAAGGCTTGTGCTGCAAAAAATGTCGCGTAGTTATTTCCTATCAAGAGCACCTTTAGTATTGTTGCAGGAAATTCTTCTTGTTTACGTTACATCGTTCATGATGCAGAAGTCTCCATAATGATAATAAAATATCTCACACGAGAACAGTACATCGATATAAAAGACTAGACACTTCTTAGGATCTTATGAACGAACCAAGTTCATATATATTGTAGTAGGGAATAAGAAGGAGTATTTGCGCTTTACATTTCATGAAAGTCGATGTTCCAGAAGAGTCTTCGCCGATACGATAAAATTACGCAAAGAGGGAACCAACGGCTGAAAGGACATTCATATTTAATGTCCAGGAAAGCAGGTTTATCTCCATTTTAGAAGTACTTTAACATACCGTTTTTTGTATAATTTACAGTTTTATTGTCCTTCATAGAAAGTGCTATTACCAACAAGGAACGTACCCGAGGTGTACCTCACCGATTTTCCCCAGTCTGTTGTATGTTGTAGCACATAAGACAATAGTAGATACTTATTTTTTGTTACGTGCTAATTCGTCGATTTAAAGGGTGAGCAACGCCCTTAAAGTTTGTTCTAAAAACAGTTTTTTTAAGATCTCAAAAGCGACTTCAAATTTTTAACCAAAAAACCGTAAAATTCTTTCGTACAATAAGACGCTTATCCAAACACATTTTGCATGACAATGGGTTGCAACCATTATTTTTTACAAGGGTGAATATGATTTTTGGAATTTTTTCATACAGGAACTTTCTTTATTTTGTAATAGATGTTAGTAGATAAAAAATTGCAGACATGTATTTATTGACGTGCTAATTATTTGATTTAAGGGGTGATACCCACCTTAAAATTGACCAAATTTTTACTATGACACAATCATCTAGTCTATAGTCTGTAAAACCATTTTACTTTGTCAGGTTTTACTCCAAAATTTCCCGCTGAAAAAAGTTTCCTGCATTTACCAAACGTGTTTGAATTTACCCATTTAAGAAATAAAAAGCACCCTTCAAGTTTACCATTAAAAAAAGGTAATTTTAAAACCTGTTTAAAAATAGATTTTTCAAATTTCAGTCTAATCTCTAAGTTTGGAACTACAACTGTATGAATTCGAAAAAAAAAATTTTTTTTATACTTTGCGATAAAGAATATTCTTGGAGTAATAATACGTATAATGTCCAAATTGTATCAAAATAAGTACATACAATTAAAAGTAAGATATTTTTAAACTTTTGAAAAGAAAATTTTTGAATCTTCATTCTGTAAATAATATTTTTTTATATTCAAACAAAAATAAAAATTTAAGGGATGGGACCTGGAAAATGGGGTGGTTTCGAATACTATGTACGTGTTAATAGTAGAGTACAAAATTTACACATTATATTTCTGAAATATCCGTCTACAAGTAAATCTGAAAAAACTGTTTCTATTCGCAATCTGATAATGATAAATTTCCATGGTGGTAGTCAACTCTAATATGAATATGTTTTTTTATTATCACCCGTTGCCGTGCATTTTTTTCAAAAACCAGGAAACATGTCAATTTTAATTTTTACTTGTCCTAATAACAGTACAATATACAGAGAAATTTAGCTCATTTAAATATTCCTGTATAAAAAATGTAAAAAGATCACATTAACCCTTGTAAAAATAAGGGTTGAAAACTCTCGGCACTATAAATTTGTCCGAATGAGCGTCTTATTGTAAAAAATAATTTGACACTTGGTCACGAAATTCTTAGTCGTTTTTGGGATATTAAACAAAAACTGTTTTTGAGCAATACTTTAAGGGTTGATTTCACCTCTTAAATCGGCGAATTACCAGGTAACAAAAAATACGCCTCTAACATTTTTTATGTACTACAATATATTATAGAATGAAGAAAATCGGTGAGTACAGCTTGGAGACTTTCGTTGTCAGTAAATATTAAACATTTCTGTTTAAAAACAAAATATTAATCAACAGATTTGAAGAGAAGGACTATTTATGACGGTATATATGTATGGGCTACTCAATAATTTCTCGGATTAAGTCGAGTGCTTTGTAAATTACGAATTTAATTAGATCGCTCATTCATTTGTAGGTCAACATCGTCCTCTCGTTTAGTTCATTATTAGCAGAGTTTATGGGATTTTCACTGATTGAAGTTAATTATTTTACTTGGAGAACCTTGCACCGTTAATAATAATTCAAATATACACTTTGACTGAGCTTAACCTACTTGAAATTTCGACTCCTTTATACTTTTCCGAAAATGTATTCAATAAAAATGATTTTAGTCGTATTACTACTAAATAAATTCTCTCTAAATAAATTTTGTTAATTACTTGCTGTGCATTACGCTCTGACATTACTTCAGCGTGTAGTATTTGATTCCCAGTTTCGAATTCACTTTGACAGTCGAACAGGGAATTTGGACTGTACGATAACTGCTTCTATTCCCTGAAGGGTAACACGACTCTAATTATCGACAATTTAAATTGCAAGTCGAATATTTACAGTTGTCTTTGGGAAAACGGCCAAACACCACGACGCATTAGGCAGGTTTCATCATCGTTATTTACGCTCGATGTAGTTTAGAAGCTTCATTAATTACAAATTTATGTTTCCAGCTGATCAGTTGTTCATTAAACCAAATATATAACGTCAATTTTATCCTCATAACCGCTTAATCACATGTAATTTTTTATTCAAAACCACAATACATTCCAGCGTTATTAGAAATTGATTCAACAATTAGTGGTCTATGCCATAAGATTGGTGATAATAGTTGACCCTACGGTACTATTTTAGCAGAGGGTCTAAGTATTTCGGTAATTTAATAAAATTTTGGTGGCTTATATTTCACCTTCATCTGTACGTCCCCTTACTTGTGAGGCATCCTGCAAGTGAAGAATCACATTTCAAACGTAATAATTTTAGAAACCTTGAACAATAAAGTATTTCTACACGCTACTTTTAACTCTTATGATTTAGAAGCTTAACTCAGACTCTTTTAATAACTTCTACTAAAAAAACTATATTTAAGTTTTAGATTAGATGAAATAAATTGTTTCTGTTACCCTGCAAAACGCATAGCCAAAGTGACATTAAATTACAGTATTGAATTTTGAAATTTTTTATTTGAAAATACCTAAATTAAAATAAATGCGAACGCAAATAAAATATAGAGCAATTCCACTTAAAAACAGGCAGAGAGGTCCAGCTTAAGGTGTAAGAATGATTTAGTATTTGGATATATCTTCCTATGGTAAAAATAAATGCACACGTATTTCTTAGTATAGTATCGAAATTTTTGTATTTTTCCTGGAAGGAACGAAGAGCACAAAAATTTGCTGATAAAAATTTACATACCGAGAAAAGTTTTAGAAAAATTATCTTTTGTCTTATTTCGCATCGTTTAGGAGAGGAAGTTCCAGTTTAAAAAAGTTCTCGCGGCTTCAAGAATGGCTTAGCTCCTGCAAAACTGATAGGATAACTTTCTTAAATAAACAGAAACTATGATAACAAAGCGCAAGGAAAAATGTAAATTGTGTGGCTTTCCAAAACACTTTCTATTAGCTATTCTTGTGGCCGGGAAATTTTGATTGAAATATAATTTTTTATTTTTTGTCGTAAATGATGCCAAGTATCTCCAAAGAGTATTAAATGGTTTTTGTACAACTTTTCTAGATGTTTCACCTTTTATTAGTACATTTTCTTGTACCTCTATTTCGTCACTCTTCAAATTTTTCAATCTTTTTGGCACTGATCGAGCGAGAGAGAATTCTCACATTGAATACAAAATGAAACTATCGAACACCCACGCTTGTTCGGAAAACACTGCGTTTTGAAAAAACTTTATGTCAATTTTTGAAACATCGTAGATAATCTTTAGTTTATTGAAACACCAAATCATTTAAAATATTTCATGTTTACATTTTTATCCTGATCAGAAGGTATTACTTCTATATGAGACCTTATTATCGAGGATTTATTTAAATCTTCACGTTCCGAGATCCCCTGGATGCGAAAAACCCGGTTTTCGATGGTGTCTGTCATCGTCGTAGTCGTAGTTGTCGTGAGTATAACGGATAACTTTCGAAAGACTAGTCGGTTGGGATTGTACGTACGCCTTTTAAGACCAAAAGGAAAGATCGAGTTCGCTAACCAGCTATTTTGGATGAAAATTCAAAAAGTTAAAAAATTTCAAAATTTTTGAGATCACTTTCTTTAGTATTTAAAAATGGCATGCGCGACTATGTGTAGTACACAAAAATATGAACAATTTATCTAGATTGCTTTTTTAATAACAAAAAAATTACCAGAGATATCATTTGCAAAATCCAAAAAATGAAATGAAAATGAATATGAAAAAAGTCAAGAGAAGAAAAACGTTACTCTTTGAAAACCCTACAAGGTTATCATAACAGCTTTTTGAATTCTCTGGAAAAATTAATTAATTCCGTTTTGCAGTCCACCCAAGCAAGTCCACCCATAAGGAAGGAGATTAATTGACAGAAATTGTTCAGTTAAAAACGCGGTGTAAATTTGTGAGGAATCACTTTTTTAGTGTTTCAACATTTTTTGTTTTACTCGTAAAAAACATTCAAATTAAAAAAATTAAATTTTTGGACGAACGACAAAAACTATGAAGAAAGGGGATTGACAAAAGTTGTTCATCGAAAAAAGAGCTACAAATTTGTTATGAATAATTTTTTATAGGACGCATCTTTTTTGTTTTGAAAACAAGACAAGGTATGAAATAGCATATTGTCATGAACACTGTATATTGAGTATATATGAATATTGTATATTTCATAATGTATGTAATAGTATATTCTCACACTTGTCGAGAATCACTTAGGCGCACTAGCATCACATACTATTTTTTGAAACAACTGCGTGCGAATTGTGCGAATAACTGACACACATATTTATATAACTAGATAATTGCTTTTGACTTCTTTAGAGTTGGAAATAAATCTTTAAAATGGTATCTGGAATTGAAGACCTTTAGAACTATAATGAGGAAAATGGTTTCAACAAAACATGATTAATGTTACAGAAGTTTGGCTGATTTTAAAAAATGTTTAGTTGGCATAAAAAACAACATCCTTGGTTTGATTGCGTCCTATTTTTGGTGAGATGTTTCTTATTTTCCCCTTTTTTCTCTGTAATTGATGTCTGAAGCCCGCTTAAGAAAAACAAAAGTTTATTGACGTGTAGATGATCATTCAGTACCCATCACACATTGTGGTGTAATTCGAGCTGGGTAAGCGCAATGCTCATTATGCTCCAATGGTGCACGTAACAAAAGTGAAGATAGAAGCAGCGATACTGAAGAAGATAAAAAATAAAACAATCTTATATTACATACCCTCATGTCTATTGACACAACATATGATGTTTTTCTGTTTATAAGAACTTACCTCACGAGTAAAGGCAAGATAAATGGAAGATTTTCTCTCATTTCTTGTACACCATTTGGACGTAACTAAAGATCATTAGCAGTGTGCGAGTATTTCCAAGTTTAATAGCTGCCACTAAGGCAGCGATGTAATTCAGTGATAGTTTTTCCACAACGGGTATTTATTGAACTTGGAGAAGGTAAAAGAGGTCTCAGAAGTATTTAAATTGTTTTGTTTCTTTGTGTAGTTTGAGCAATTGAAAGCGAATGAAGAAAGTATCTAAACTTCCTCCAAAGTAACGAAGCCAACTGCTGGTTACGTGCTGTTCGCAGAAGCTCGCAGGTAGTACTTCCGACGAGCGCTACGAATCAATCGTGAGATGGAGCTGCAAATTATTTTCTACCTTGTGTAAGAACTCTTCATGACGAGGGTGATGATATCTTAGCCATTAAAAATTATCGGCGTGGAAGTATCTTTGGTATGATTTCTTAGAGATATGTATCGACAGCACGAAACGAGGAGTTGCGGAAGGTCAGTTGGGCTCAGCCTGCTGGCAATACACCTCCGGTTTTATTTTTTTGTTGCATGTAAATGAGAGTGCACTTTGCGAATGCGTGCAGATTAGAGGAAGTGTTCAAAGTGGCACTGCAGATAAAGAAATTCGAGCTCTGCTAAGGAATAAGTTCTAGGAAGGATCGAGGAAGAGGATACATGAATACACTAGGTCCTTAGGCAGAAAAGCTGTGTTTAGTTTCTGCATCTCTGGCACTGACACAAAGATGTCCATAATTTTTGTCTCAACAAGTAAAGTATAGGGAGGGTAAGTGCTTAAGTACTATGGGTGGGCTGCACAAATTAAGCTATTTGCACACTTGAGATGATGCACTTTACCTCATCATATTCAAGAAATGCAAACATCGTTACGTTTGTGACAAGAAAATTGAAGAAGGTAATATAGACTATTTGAGAAGAGATTAATATCAATGAAGATTTAAAGGGCGTTTTCTTACGAATAAGAATATTTTAGCCCTACGCCTATGTTTCTAGAAAGGGGGATACATGTATTAACCTTAAGGTGGAACATAACTTTTTTTGGAGGGGAAGCAAAGAAATAGGTGTAGAGAGACAGTAACAACTTCTTGATACGATTTTCACATAGCGCAATACAAAAAAGAGAAATTAAAAACTAGTCTTCAGGCTATAAACTGGCAAAGTAGAATCTGTTTCCAAATTGTATGAATAATTATAAGGTATGAAAATTGAAACAAGATTGGCGTATCAGGTAAGTGGAAAAATATCTGTACGATCGAAATTAACTCGATTATTGAGGCGTTAAGAAGAATTTGATAAAGTGCTATTTATAACACAAGAGTATATACCGGCGATGCAGTAAATGAACAGAAAAAACGAAACTGAACTCTACGGCGAAACATGTTCAGCATCGTATTACTCGCAGGTAGAGGCAAGGTCGTGGCATTCTCCAGTGGTGTGTTTACTCTTTTTTTACATCTTTGATGACTCATACCTTGTAGCTCCGAGTGAGCGACTTTTGCTTTATAGCAAGTTTCCTTGTACGATGTATGTTTCCGAAAATTGAATATAAACGCTACCTAGTATGAGTTTAGAGTTAATCTGCAGACTAGTCTGTGTAATTTTCGTAGCGCTTACGAGAATATGGATCCTTATAGGCTTCCTTTTTCAGAAAGTGCTGCAACTAAAACCATTATGTGTCCAAAGAATCTGTAAGTGTTCAAAGAATTTTTAAGCGTACATTTGGCATAGTTCATGGCCTTAGATACGTCAATATCAACATTCAATAGCAACGTTCAATCAACATAGTTTGTTACATTAAAGTTTGCCTAGTAATTATAAAAGATAAATAAAATTCTCAATTTGATAAATTGATAAAATTGCAGAACTGTTAAGAAAGTATAAAAGCTGAATAATTGCAAACTTGGCGAAATTTTCACATTTTTTTATCTTTATTAATAATAATAATTGCGCAAAGTTTTCATTTTTTCGCCTGTAATACATTCTCAAAATCTCTGTAATATTAACTATTTATCTGTATAATATTTCATATACGTTTATGTATATTTTAGAATTACTTAGTAAACGTTGATTTCTTAAACTATTTTGATTTTAGTGATAACTTTGTACTTAGTGGAATTTTTTGCACCTTAAATGTTTCTTGGTGGGATTTCACGTCTTTGTTTATTAAAAATATTCATTAATAGAAAATAAGGGCCGTTCAGAAAATACGTTTCACCTTCAGTTGGCGGGAATCATCTCGAGCGTTACGTCAATGTTAAGTGTATACACTTACGTTAGAAAAAGCTATGAAGGGAGGAGGAGGGGCTAAAAATGTCAGGAAAGAGCGTTACTTAGTTTTTGAGCTGCCCCATACTCGTTTTAAAATAATAAGAATATTTACTGCTCAACACAATATAATGCATTTCATTTGTACCTTTATTGATATATCTGTACATAACAAAAAGATCTCGCGGGCAACACGGCCGCGGTTTCATGAATCGAAAATATTTTAGGAAAGATAGTATAATATGGTACTAAATATACTCACCTAACCAAAAACATATAACCAATTTGAATGTCGGTTTTTGGAAAAGATGGCCCAATATTTTACCAAATATACTAACCTACTTCTGTATAACATATATATTCATGGAAAAAATAGAACATAACTGACTATTCCTATATTTGAAAAATCAAATCATTACTAAGCTGCAAAGTGCAGTCCTTCAATAAAGTTCCTGTGTTATACCGCCTCTTGTGTAAAATCAAGTTACCGCGCATTGGATAGTGTAAGCTCCATGCTGATCTAGTTTTAACCAATCGAATTTTTTTAAATTAAAAGCGCAAAATTTTAAAAAATACTAATTTTCCATTCAATTTATTTTTAAATCTTTAGACGAATTGGTTTAATACTATAGGCTACTGGTCGACTTAACTGATAAAAATGATACATTTTTTATTTCTTATAATTTTTCTGTGGATAGTTTCTAAATAATCGAAAATGTTTATGCCCAGAAGTTTTTTTGCTCGATTTTGTATTGATTCGAAGGGATTTGATTCAAATCGCTGAAGAATTTGCTGTTGTATACAATTACTTGTTTGAAAACTGGTGTCCTTTCCAGACAAATATTTGCGGTTCTTTTATTTGGTTTCGACTCACTATCGCGAATCTTGATCTACATAGCTGCATAAGGCAAATTTAAGAATTTTGTCTAGCTGAAGGGTGATACGTCATAAATAAGTAGCGGAAATTTCTACGAAAACTTTTTTTTTGGTAAAAAAGTATTACAAAATCTTATAATATACGTGGGGATTATCACACCATGGCTAGGTTAAAGAAAAATTTAGCAATTTTACATTCGGTAATATCGAATTCACAATTATAAAGAAAACGAACTTCCGAGCTGATGCATCCCAGGTGGAAATATTATTTATAGTTTATACATACTGTGAAGTATTATATATAATGTCCACTTGTTTTATACACATTTGTATAAAACAAATGAATATTATATCTAAAACTCCACACTATATATAAAAAATATATAATTTTTTCACCTGGGATTGCTGATTGGATGCCAACATAGTTCCATGGTAAAGAACCTTTCAGTAATAAGAAAATATAGTCCAATATAGGCGCTGCTAAAATCTATTGTACTATGCCTTTTTATTTTAAAACTTTGGTGAAACAGAGGTTTTGAACAGATCATCCTAGATTCTAAAGTAACATTTACGTCCTTTAGCATGGGCACATACACTCTTAAGGGGGTAGTATGGTAAAAACGATCTTTTTTTCAATAATTTTTTTTTCACCAAAATTTTTATTTTAAAGTTTAGATTTTTCTATATGTTATTTTAAATGGTATGGAGTATAGAAACAAAATTTTTTTGTGAATTTTCGTTCACATCCGGTGAGGATATGGGCGACCGGAAGACGCAATCTTTAAAAGGGGTAACCATGCTTTCTCCATTGTGGATCATCTGAAACATACGAAACAAATTTTATTTTGAAATCAATATCAATGGCTGTTTAATGACTCACGACTGAAAAAATGCATTGATAAATGAACAAATAGTGCAACTTTCAATTTTTTTCCTTTCTTTTCGCCTGTTTTTTTTAAATAATTGTATCATATTATTGTTGAATATTAATGGACAATAATTATCAAGGGTCATTCGATAGCCAAGCCTTTTGTAAGCATTTTTAAAGAAAAATTAGGCAAAGCGGCCCAGTAGATCGGCCGGAATCGTAAGTACCAGTTCAAAAAACACTGTTTCGAGAAAAACGCGTTTAAAACTTTGCAAAACTGATCAATATCATCATCATATAAATGGTAATCATAATCATTTTTTCATAACCTGAATATTGCATTTTATGTTTTTTGAGTCGCTAATCACGAATCTGCTATCAAATTTATGGAATTAAATTGGTTAAACAATTTTTATAAATAAATTATCTTAAGTAATGAAACATTTTTAAAGTTGCATATGTTTTCCATAGTTTTCGAGGTCAATGATTACAAATCTAGAACTATTTTAACATTTTTAATTTTTTTAAACAGTTTTTTTGACGAAATGTTGCAAAATTTGATTTTTTCATGTTACATATGATTTCCATGGTAAAAGGGGTCAAGAATTACCAGCCGAACGCTGCGAGGGAGTTGGAGTCCATTATCCATCTTCATCGCCCACTCTAGGCCTGACATTGTTTTAAGGATTTCGAGAAACGAATTATATTCGTGATCGAATTTCCGGCTCCAGCTGCGGCGACTGCAACTATAACCAGAATCTTTTTTAAAGTAATTTTTCTTCTGATATGTGCTTTCGGAAGTGTGCAGATATCACAGCTTCGAAAATACTTTTTAAAGTGGCTCAAAACATATACAAAATCAATCCTAAATAGTCAAAAATCATGATTTAGAATAATTTATTTAAATTTTAATTGATATTATTACTTTATTTAATTTTAGATTAATGTAGATATTAGTAGTAACTTTTGTAACCCTTTTTATCAATAAAAAATCTTTGCGCATAAGAAAAACATAATTTAATCTAGTAAAAACATGATTTTTTGCTATTTTTTAAAATGTCTGATGACAATTAAAACTCTATGCGGATATTTATATTGGTGGATAGTTTCCGAGAGATAATTAAAGTTGTAAGCACTAACTTTTAAAACTATTGTCATTGATTGAAAATTGATTTCGTACCAAAGTAACAAAATATTCGCTATTATTCTTTATTTTAAGCTTTAAAGGGGCTGCATGAATATAACATATAGTTTTTTATTCAAAATTTTTTGTAACAAATCCGAATACTAAATTTGAACTTCCGGACCGAATTTGAGAAAGAAAACATTTTTTTTGTTTCTCTCTCATACATATACATATATAATTGCAGACCGTACCAACATATTTCAGAATATTCTAGATACTTTAGTCATGAACAATTAATATTATAAAATATTCTAAAAGATTCCAAAAGATTTTAGTTAAAAAATTCCAGAATACCCATCAAGTTTAAAAAAACTTATTAATGTACAATTTTTTTGTCTGTTTCAGGTGAGTTAGATTAAAAGTTCCGTTACAAGACTTGGCAAATGACATCTGTCAGGTAAAACACATGATTTAAAGAACTTGTTAAACCAGAAAGAATTGCTGACTTTTCGCTTTAATAAAGATTTATAAAAGACTCGGGAAATAGAAAAATTGAAAGAAAAAGATGAAAGCTTCAATTGAATGTAGTTCTTTTCTAGAAATATAAGATATTTTGCAACGTAGTGCCGATGAGGCAACGTGATCAAAAATAGAATTTTAATTTATAAATTATAAATTGTAAATCATTCAAGAGAAAATTTCAGGACTTTTTAACTGCGTTTGAAATCAATGAGCTTGAAGAGACTGAATTGCTTTAAAAGCAGTTCAAGCATGAATTCAATGGTAACGAAGAATTTTATCTTGTCGGAGAGTATACTTTGCATTTTACCTGCTGCAATACTGTAGTTCATTTTATCAGAACACCGCGCATGTGCAAACAGGTTGAAATCATCCAAGCATAGCAATTTTTCAATTTTTAAATTCAATCTGAAATTAAACAACACTTATTTCAGATAAGCTTTTTTAAGCGAATTGAATATGTTTTATTAATTTATTTTACTATTGATAACTTCACTTATTTAAACAGAGAAAACCGTTTCGTCTACATTTGATGGAGTTTCTATGTTAAGAACTTACGTAATTAAGACACAGTGATAAAGAGCGCAATAAGGTAATGTTTAAGAGTATACGTCAATCTTACTCATATATAAACACTGCTAGAGCCATCTGTAAAATTTATAGGTTTTATGGGCTTCTTATACTAGTATAAGCTAGTACACATGGTTCGTAAAAGTTGAGGACAAAATCTTTAAATATTACAGCGTCTCTCAGTCGTATGTATATTATCAGGTACGCAAAACGGTGTTCATACGTGAAGCACATTTTCCTCTAAAGTTTACAAACTTAAGACATTAGACGTTTCTTAGGCTAAATCTAAAAATAAATGTGAAAATCCGTATCTCCTTGTACAAAGTGAGGTTCGGACACCTGACGCTAATGACGTTTGGGGTGTTCTTATATTAAATTTAAGTCAATAGGAACAGAAATTTACAAAAACGAACTGAATATTTTGTAGAGGATCGTAATAAGTATTTATTAGAAAGAAATAAAAACAAGTAAGAGTTTATATTATAATGTTATATTACTGGGACTTCAAGTTTGCCTGCAATTTGACAATTACCCATATAACATTTTCACCTAGGATGTAACCTAATTAAATCGTTGCAAATAATTTACTCTTAAATTAGCAATATTTATTGTAGTTACTAAATGTTTACTACCATTTGATCACTTTAGATAATAGGTTTATCAATAGTTATAATAATAGTTACAAATGAGAACCTGTAGTTGCTACATGATTTCATTTGTGATTGTTAAACATCTTCGTCTGTAAGGATTACAGATACAAATTTTTCGGTAACTTTAACAGATAGATTTTTTTCTCCATGTCGGGTATCTTTCACAAATTACTATTTTTGTATTTTATTAGAGAACTGGAAATCCCTTGCAGTCATTTACAACCTGTGGAAATCACTTTAAATCCTTCAAATTCCTTAAAATATTAAAAAATATTTCGAGATTTCTTTAAATCTTCGAAATCCGATTAAAATCCCCTGGCATCTTTACAAATTTGGTAAAATACTTCAGTATCCCTTGAAATTCTTTTAAAACCCTTTGAATCTCCGTTACTTCTAAGGCGGAAAATTATATATAATTGTTTCCATTATATTCACAAAAGAAATGGTTTAGCTGGATTTCGTTTTCCAAAAAATATAGCTGTGTCACCTTAATTTCTAGTTGTTTTACCTAAATTTTTCATCTTAAAATAATCTAAATAAATTAGCTAGATAACTTCTAGATAGCAAATTCAGCTAAACGCGCGAGAAATCTGGGAACATAGCTATATTTTCTTGAAAGACGAAAAATAACTAAACCATTTTTTTATTGTATCATTTTTCGCCGGGTTTCTTTGAAGTATCTCCATATATATTAAAATTCTTTATAAACTGTGGAACTTAAAATCCTTAAAAATCTCTTAAAATTCCGTCGAAATTGTTCAGTATCACTTGAAACATCGTCAAATCCATGGATCTTTCTTCAAACTGTTGAAATCTTTTTGAATAATTTAAAATCTGTGCAACTTCTATTAATCTTTTAGAATCGTTTGAAATGCCCTAATAAATTTGAAGTTCCTTAAAAATGTTGTACTTCTTTCACACTTGTAAAATTTCGAAACTCAGCCTCACGTAACTAATTTACTTTCCCTTATTTATTACGTAATGATTGAAGTCAAAAAATAATTAACCAAGTAAATTAAAATCTATTGAGTTTAGAAAGTATGCAGTTTAATTTCCCTTAAGACTTGCATTATATTTACAACGCCATTTAAAGCGCTTGCCTTTTCTTCCGTATTAGGTCACTATTTTCTATTTTCCTGAACGCTCATCGAGATTTGTTTCACTCCTGATATTAGCTTGGACTCCCGTACATTATATAACAGTTGAGTCATGAATAAGTAAATTGTGCAAGGACGCTCTCTTGCATAAGTAAATTATACAAGGGCGCAACCTTGTATAATTTGTCGTCTTTGAATGATTAAAGGAGCTGTCCCTTTGGTATTCTATGAAGCAACTATGTTCGAATTAACCTATGTAAATTAATACTCGGACTCTAAATCTAAACTAAAATAAAAAAGGAATACTCTGAACTTTGGCCAGTGCTATTTTCTTGGCAGCTCCATTATAATATTAGCACTTTCAAAAATCAACACCCTGTGTTCTTTACTTCCGCAGTCCGCTGCACTGCAAACGATTCATAAAGAACGTCGAAAGAGAAGCTATAAAGTTTCTCTTACATTTATATAAATTGATTCAGACCCACAGTAATAGTGCTGATATATTTAAATTTGATAATCAAAATTTAAGAATATTTCTCTTGTTTGACGTTGCATGTGATATCTCAAATGTATTTTCTTAACTTTGACGAAATTAAAACGCTGAAAACTGACTTCCGACATTTCCATTTTCAAGTGAACGTCGTATGCAATAGCAATTGGTGAACGAGAGTCAGAAAACAGTCTCATGTATGTAATATCCGTTTTCTCAAACGCAGCCATGGGAGCAATCAGCCTGCAATAAATGATCGCAATCTTTCTTCCCTGAGAGTTTACCAGAGACAGTCGACCGCTTTTTCATACCAAATTGCAAGTCGATATCACCCGTCATTTTCAGTGATGCCTCGTCAGAGGATTGATCTTGGAGAATTTAATCGCTGAATAAAGTAGGTACATTGAACTCGCTTCCGCTGCCGCCATGTAATGTCGAACGCATCCTATGCTTATACAAACCGCAACAACACGTCAAAGTAACGGACCAGTTTGTAGCTCATCTACACCCTCAGATATACTCAGCAGCCGTATACGCGCTCAACTTCCATTTAAGTTCATTCCCGTCGCGTCGGCTAACTTCGCTAGTCGTCCTTGCAAAACTTGACACGCGATGATCATCAGCGTCATTGATGCTGTTTATTCCTAGATGCAAGATTTATGTCAGTAGACTTGTCAAATGGTGTCGCAAAAACCTGTTAAAAATGCGAAAATTCAACAAAATAAGAAAACTAACTTTTCATTCTGTCAGTTTCATATACACACGACCATGTATATTGACAAGAATTACAGTGTTTTTGTAACAAAAAATTTCCCTGAGTTAAATCAGCCTTTCGTCATCAGCCACGCACTATATGAAGAGTCTGATAAGATAAATATTTTATGAATTTAAACCGATGTTTGAAATCTATTGCGACCATGTTACAGTAGTGGACGAGAGCGTTGGTGGTTAAATTATTCGCCTCTGGATGACTTTTTAAACCCACCATAGGGATAAGAATATTATTATTATACCATTAAGACAACTCTGTTTCGGGGTAAGCGTCATTCATTCTGTTTTGGCTTCGTTATATACTACCGGAATTCTAGGAGTTCATTTGGTATGGGTGAGCAAGGAATGTTTAAGAGAAGGGATATACTTTATGACAATCAAGAGTCGCGTGTTGCTTATTCAAACAACATGTTCATTCTACAAGACCGCTGCGACACGAGTCGCTGATTAATCTCTCTAGTAATCAACCCAGGTGAAGTGCATCACAAAGCCATCGTATTTTATGGTTCACACGTAAACACTCAAACTGATTAAGAAGACCATATGAAGATCCATACTCTTTGCACTATCGATATCCACTAAGTGCATCTCTCCAACATAGTCTATAAATATCCACTATCCTCCGTTTCAGGCGCCTATCACTCCGCTCAAACTCTTCGTCACACGGTTCTTATATACAATTGGCCTCCACACATCCTTGGCTCTTTTTAACTTTTCGCTTCAGACTCTCATTCATACATTCTCAACATTCTTTCGTCGGTCTTCCTCTGGGTAGGCTGCAATTCACTTTACCTAAATACACTTGCATCTTTAAACGTCCTTCTTTCATTCTTCTAAAATGACCAAACTATTTCAACCAAATTCTTTCATTCTTGTAAGTAAATCAGTATGGGAGAGTGGCTGTCAGTGAGTCGCGTAATTTTCGAAGTCGTAATTAGGCCTACAGTTTACGCAATTCATCACGTTAAATAATGCCACTCTAAAGATGATACAATGAGTTTGAGTGCAGAGAATCGTGATAACTGCACAACAAGCAATTTGGGATTTTAACCCCGCCACCAACCTCCATTTTCTGCTGGAAAGGATTCGTGGTTGTTCGTGGCGCGTTTCACGTGACGTACATGGCATAACTCAGTACCGCAGATCAGTTTTGAAGTATGTGTTTTAGGGCGACTAATTTTAAATGCAATATTTTTATTTGTATGCTGTAAAATGCAACTCGAACCGAAAGAGAAATCTTTACT
>JAAAKG020063619.1:794-17707 GCA_010014905.2 Druon quercuslanigerum | reverse complement strand
ATTTTGTTTTCTTTAAAAATATATTTTTTTTAAACTTGTTGCCTTTCTTATATTCATTTATTCTAAAAAAAATCTGGAAAAGGGGTCAATCTTCTGGAAAATTCCTTTAAAGTTCTCTTTAAAAAAATCAGTTTCTTTCATCTCTTCAAAAGAAATAAGCTTGAAAATATTTATTTAAAAAAGCTGGAAAGGGGATTAACACTCAAAGTAGTTATTCTAGTTTAAGTTTATACTTTCCCTAATGCTATTTTATTCCATGGTGTATTTGGTTGAAAAAAGGATATTTTTCAACCAAATATTTAAATATTCAACCGAAGAGGTAAATCCTTTCAACAAGAAATTATTTAGTCAATAAAGTGGTTCCATTTTCAACCAAAAACTATGAAATTTCTACCGTATAAAAAATAATATATTTATATAATAATATAATCAATCTTTTTCTAGTTTGTTTTCTTTAAAAATATATTTTTTTTAAATCTTGTTGCCTCTCTTATTCACCTTATTTATTCTCAAAAAAGCTGGAAAACGGGTTGATCTTATGGAAAATACATTTAGGGATCGTTCACATATTACGTAAGAATGTTTTCTTTTGTTTATATCGTTGTGTCATTTTTTATTTAACGTCAACTTTATTCTCATCTTTATTTAAACAAAAGAAAACAGCCTTACGTAATATATGAACGATCCCTTACAGTATTCAGTCCATGTTTATTTTTTTTAATGGCAGACTAATTCTTAGATTTTTAACTTCTGTGGAGTTTTTGAAGATTTCCTTTGTTATTCACTTGAAGAAAATCACTTTCTTCTATTTTCCAAATAAATAAGCTGCAAAATATTTATTTCGAAAAAAAACGGGAAAGGGACTCATTACTCTAACGGAACATTCCTTCAAAGTAGTCCTACAATTAAATCTAAGATTTTTTCCAGCAGTAATTACTCTATAATTTTTTTAGTTTAAAATAAACAAATTTGCAACATCTTTTCAAAATTAGTAAATATTGAATTGACATTTTATGTATATTTACAATTAAAAGTTCTACTTTAGGAGTTAGAATTATAAACTCTTACATTTTGATGATTTTGGGGGTCAAAAGTTGAGTTTTCCATTCCAAATCAAACTGAAGTCATTGCAGAATTTTTTTAAATATAAATTTAAAAGTTTTTAAACTTCAATTTTAAAGATATATAAAAACAAATTCGATTCATCTTACAAACTGAACAAATTTCGAAGTAAATGATTCAAATTACAGAATTTTTTAATTAAAATTTTTCGAAATCAAAAACTCAGTTTTAAAGAGACATAAAGAAAAATTCTAAAATTCGGATGATTTCGAAAAACAAATGTCAAACAAGAAACAAATTTTCAACAATATAGTTCAGGTTGCACTTGAAAGAAACTGAACTTTCAATTTAAAAAAATTGATTTCAAACAAAAGACCGTGTTAAACCATTAAATAATGAAATTTAAGAAGAAGGAACTACGCTCTGGAAAAAATCCCTGGAAATTCTCAAGTTTTCCTTATAAGGTAGATACCCTGTTCTTAAATGATTTAATTTTTTTAAATCGAATTAAAAATTTTAAGAACTTGTTTTTGAATAATTTTTTTATTTTTTTTATTTCATATCCTTTCAGATTCAAGTTAAAAATATTTATTTTTAAAATTCTGGAAACGGGAAAAAGTACGATGGACGGACACCCGAACGAAAGCAAAAAATGTCACAACAAAATTGTCAAATGTTCAATTCAAACAATGAATTTTAACAGCAAAAAGGTGAATTTCAGCTAATAAAGATATTTAAAAAAATATATATTTCCTTTCCAAAATATTCTAAACTTATCTAAATATTCTAAATTAAAACCTAGAGGTAGGGTAACTAAAGACATAAATACGCGCACTTAAAAAAAAAGGAAAGCAACTTTTTTAATCAGACACAAAAAAAATCAAGTACACTCATGGAACAATTATCCAGGGTTTAAATTTATATAATTCATTATTCTGTCATATAGAAAACATAAACATGTTTATTACTAAAAAGTGGCTATTTCTCACGTCATATGGATTCTTAGTCAAAAAAAATCACATATAAAATTACATTCAATTAAAATCAAAGCAAATAACTGCATCAATGGCTCAAGTGTTTACGAAACTCAATTACTTTTTGCAATTAATTATGTCTCTCATTTTTCTTCTTCTAGAAACATCAATCTCTCTCTCTCTCTCAACCTATAACCCTTTATCGAAACTTTTCTCACGTTTTTGACTGACAACTCCTTCGAAATATTCGAATGAGCAGCTTCCTCAAATACATAAAACAGAAGCGATATTAAAATTAGAATCTAGCTTGACAAAGGGTTAAAGGAGGACCTGAGCCCCATTTAGAATTTCGTCACTGCTTTTTTGATTCATGCACGTGGCAATTATCATAATTTAGGCCAGCTATAGTGAAATATTTATATCCCAAAAAAACACACACTTCGAAATGCAAACGATTCGCATCTCGTGACTCGCTTTTATCGAGAAAAAAAACAATCACACCAGCACTAAGCCTTAATTAGGTAAATTTTTACACCGAAAAAAACCCTACTTCACGACAATAATTATTAATTACATGTTAATACAAGTAAACCTCGCTTAGTCGTAATTTCAGTGTGCCACTGTATAACTATTATACAAAAGAGATACGGGATGATTTTTTCTTTCTTCTTCATGTATGCGTGTGGGTGTGTGTGTGTTTTACATGCTTCCGCTTTCCCTATCATTTTTCTCGAATTACTTGTCTTTCATATATACGTTAAGGTGTGTATTCCTTTGTCTGGAAACTTTTATAAAAATAATCAACGGTTTTTTTTCTTTAAAAAAAAACCTTGCTCAAAGTCGGATCTTAAAAAAGTGTTGTCGAATTCAGTCTCAAACTCGAAACAAAAAAAAACTTATTTGTACAGAATGTTCAACGTTACCGATAAACGTTTATAATAAAGGCTGACAGAGAAATTTCCCAAATCCGGAAAACGCTTCGGATTTGGATTATTTCAAAGAAACGAAAAAAACACAACTCGAGCTAACGGTTGCTGAAGTTTGAAAGACCAGAATGATAAAAAAACGTCGGTCGGAATATGACAACATAAAACCTACTGACTATTGGCCAACACAGGTCCGTTTTTTTTGTTTGTGCGCGACACATTTTATTTTGTTTGTTTGCAATCAGAAAAAACCCCAACCGCAATCGCGCAAAACAGATTTTTGTCGAAACTGGCAAGAGGTGTTTGTATATGTGTTATTGGATGTTCACCGCTAGATGTGATTGGTGCAGATTGTCTTGCACAGCGGAAAATAAAGCGTGTAGCAACGTACAACTTTTGGGTGACTGAAGAGTTCAGCTATTTAGTCTACGAAGTGATTTTTGAGGTATTTCATCATACCGAAAGTCCTGAAGCGTTTGACACCGATAACCTTCATCAGCTCATCGTCACAGATGGCAAATTGCTTGTTCTTTGGGTCCTGAAAAAAATAAAATAAAAGAGTCAGAATAAAGATTCTTAATTACGTAATATATTTGAAAATTGAAAAAAAAATTAACCCAACAATCAAATTCTGACAACACACTCATAAAATGTCTCTATTAAAATTTGGAGGAAAAAGTGTAAAGAAAAACAAGGCCTCATATTTTTCTGTAAATTTTTCATTTAAACAAAAATTAATGTTCCAGAAAAGAAATTAATTTTGAACTGAAATTGCGGGCAGAATTACAATTCTTAATTGCGAAATATATTTGTAAATTGAAAAAAAAAGAATCCAACGACCACATTCTGACAACACAAATGTTAAAATGTCTCTATTAAAACTTGGAAAAAAGAGGAAAGAAAAACAGGGCCTCATATTTTTCTGTAAAATTTTCATTTAAACAAAAAATATGTTCCAGAAAACAAATTAATTTTGAACAGAACCAAAGATTCGTACGAAAAATTATGATTAATAATGAATAATAATTACGATTCATAGCAAAGATTCCATGTTCCAGAATTCAACCATTTTTATTGCAAATTCAGTTTTCAAACATAACAAATACAATTATACGGTTAGCAGTTTTGTTTTAGATTTAAATATTTGCTTCCTAATTACTGATTTTAAATTAAAAGTAAAAATTTCTAAATATTAGGCAATTGAATTTACTTTTTTAATTTCAAAAATCATTATAATTTAGATTTTCAGTCAATCAACCGAAAATTTTAATTCAAGTGAATTTTCTTGTTTTCTTTTAATAACAAGAATTTCGTAGTTAAATTAGAATGTTGGATGCGAAAGAGCAAGCTAAATTTTGATTGATAAAGAATTTAATTTCGTAATTATTTCAATTTATTTTTTAAAATTGGAAGGTTCACAGTTTTGTTTTCTAATTACTGATTGTAAATGAAGTCAAATATTTATAAATATTAAGCAATTTATCTTTTTTTAAATTTCAAAATTCATAATTTATATTCGTAGTTGATCAACAAAAATGTTATTTTTTCCTATTTTCGATTACAAACGTTACCTGATTTTTTAAAAATAACAAATTTCAAACAAATATAAAAATTTTGAACTAAAAAAGACCAGCTTTCAATGAAAGAGTAGTTTTGTAACCAAAAAGATGAATTGATTACTTAAATGATCAATATTTAATTGCAATATTTGAATTTGCAGACGAAAAAATGAAATTTCTACTAAGGCGTGTTTTAAACAAAAAAGTGAATTATTAACAAAAATTTTAATTTTTCACTAAAAAAAGGTTAATTTTCAACCAAAAGTAAACTAAAACTAAACTAAAATTAAATAATAAAACTAAAATTATGAATCTTCTGCCAAATAGTTATATTTTAAATGGCAGTTAAAAAATATAACTTTTTAACTAAACATTGTGTATCTATATTTTCAGTAAAAAAAAATTAAGTTTTCAACAACTAAACAAAACAAATTTTCAACAAAATAGCTAAAAATGCATTTTTTCAACTAAGGATATGAATTTTTAATTAAAATTATGAATCTTTAATTAAAATCATTAAAAATCCTACAAAAACGTAAGTTTTCAATTTAAAAAATTAGTTTCCGACAAAAAAACAACAAACTTTTAATAAAATAGATGATTTTTCAACCAAGGATATTAATTAACACGATGAATCCTTAACTAGAATCAATAAATTTCAAAAAAAGGAATAATTTCTAACAAAAAAGTTAAAATTTGAATTTAAGAAATATAATTTTTTAACTAAACATTGTATGGCTAAATTTTCAGTAAAAAAATTAGTTTTCAACAACTAAAAATAACAAAATTTCAACAAAACGGCTAAAAAGGCATTCTTTTCAGTTAAGGATATGAATTTTTCTAATAAAAATGGTGAATCTTTAACTAGAATTATTGAATTTCCCACAAAAAATTAATTTCTAACAAAAAAGTAAAAGTTTTCCATTAAAAAAATTATTTTCCGAGAAAAAATAAAAAAACCTTCAATAAAATAGCTCAATCAACCAAGGAGATGAATTATTAATCAAGATGATGAATCTTTAACTAGAACCATTAAATTTCATCAAAAAAAAGGGAATAATTTTTAACAAAAAAGTCGATAGTTTCAACTAAAAAATGAATTAAAAAAAATTTCAACAAAACAGTAATTTGCAATTGGAATAGTATATTCAATTCGGTACACTAAATGCATGATTTGATATATAAAAAAAGACATTTATAATTTAAAAAAGCAATAGGATTCAATAAAACAAACGATTTTTCCACTAAAACGGATCAATTTTCAATTTCACAGTTGAACTTTTAGTTAAACCTCACATATCTATTTTAAAGAAACGTTTAAAATCAAGACTGAACAGATTCTTTTCTTTAAATATTTGTAATATTCCCTAGCAAAAAAAATGCACTGTCATTTGCGGATCTCATAAATTACTTACATAGAGATTTCTCTCCTTGATGATGCTCCAGACCTTTTTGACGACCTCATGTCGGGCCATTTCTTCGGCACCGACAATGGCAGCCAATTCTGGGGATAGCGTGATGGGACGTGTGTATCCGCCACCACCCTTGCCCTTGGCGCCTCCTTTTTTCGCACCACCACCACCCGATTTCTTGTTCTTTCCCCAATCCTCGTCACTGTCGCTATCGCTGCCCTTCTTCTTACCCTTACCCTTGGCCGCCTTTCCTACACAACAAAAATTTGACAATGAAAAACTTCCAAATTCTGGATATAATGGAGGGCGGAAAAAAAAGATAAATATTTACCCTTTTTGGGAGTTGGTTTTCCCTTCTTGGGACTGTACTCCTCGTCACTGGCGTCTTCATCACTCGCACTTTCTTCGTCGTCGGAGGAGGCCTTCTTGCTGCGTTTGCTGGCTGGTGCTGCTGCTTTCTTGGGAGGTCCTCGTTTCGCGGGTTTCTTCTCCTTCTCCTCCTCTTCCTCTTCTTCGGAAGCTTCTTCCTCCTCCTCCTCTTCGCCTTCCTCCGACTCTTCACTGGCAACCTTCTTCTTTTTCTTGCCTCCGTCTTGTTTCTCTTGCAGACACTCCATCACGAGATCGTCGACTTCCTTTTTCCTGTTCACCAATTTACATTTCATTATTATCAAAGGCTTTTTTTACACGTAATTTGGCAAATATAATACAAATTTGATGCCTAGATTGTTTTAATTACTGGCGTAGATACGAATTTAGATATTATAATTAGCAAATAATTTTTAATGCCTGTCGCATTATCTGCTAATTCGTGATTAATGATTTGAGAATGATCAAAAATACACGAATTTTTAATCTCTTATGACACAGTTTAATTATAATTCGAGGCTAATCAGATGTTTAATTAATGGACTGGTGCAACAACTTTGAATTTTCAACAAAATACATGAATCAACTACAGATCCACTTTAAACAAATAATGCAAGTAAAATTTCCAATAAACATAAAAAGAATTTACCAAAAAAATAGTTAAATTTCCAATAAAATGGACATTTCAAAAAAAAAGATGAATTTCCAACAAAACAGTCAAATTTTCAAAAAACGAATTTTAAAAAACATGTATTTTTAAATTATTCCTGAAAATTTGATAAATATTACTAAGTTTAATTTCCAACACTTGAAATATAATTCTAACTTTTTTTAATTTTTCAAAATCTCGCAAAAATGTCTGAACCAAGTCTTTTTTAAAATTATGTTATTTTTCGTAATTTTTTTTATTATTGCTCAATTAAAAAAATTCCTTTTAAATCATACGGATTCTTTTTTTGTTGTACAAATTTTCCCAAAAATTTGGAGAATGTTTTTTTTCTTCAAATTTTCAAAATTTACATTGTATTTCATTTTTTGACACATTTTCAAATTGTAAATTATGTATTAATTTTGAATTTTTAAGGGGTCAATTTTCAAAACTCGAAACGTGATTCTATTTTTTTCATTTTTAAAAGTCTCGTATAAATTTCTAAACCAAGAATCTTTTAAAATTATGGGATTTATCTTTTTTTTTCAACACAATTAGAAAAATTCCTTTAAAATCTTCTGAATTCGTTTTTTTTTTAATTTTCCCAGAGTTCTTGAGATTGTTTTTGTTTTCTTTCAATGCTTCAATGAAAAAAATTACAACAAAATAGTTAAATTTTCAATAAATAGGAATTTCTAACAACTTGCAGTTGAATTCAACCAGAATAAAACAAATTAAAAAACATTTGTTTTTAAACTGATCCTAAAATTTTGGCAAATATTTCAGAATAAAAAAGTGCCGCAAAAATTTCCAAATTGTTTCGACATTTTAAAAATTCTTTTCGAAATCTTCAAAATCCAAAATTTGCATTGCATTAAATTTTTTTAAACATTTAAAAATTTAAAAATTATGTATTAATCACAAAAACTTTTTAAATATATATTTTATGAATGATTTTCAATTTTTAAGAAGTTAATTTCCAACACTCAAAACGTGCTTCTATATTTTTTAATTTTGAAGAATAAAAAGAGTACCTCAAAATGTTCCAGAATTTTTTCGACATTTAAAAAAACTTTAGTTTAATTTTTAAGAAGTTAATTTCCAATACTTTGAAACGTGATCCTAACTTTTTTTATTTAATCGCAAAAATTTCTAAACCAAGAATCTTTTAAAATTATGGGATTTATCATTTTTTTCTACACAATTAGAAAAATTCCTTTAAAATCTTCTGAATTCGTTTTTTTTTTTAAATTTCCCAGAATTCTGGAGATTGATTTTATTTTCTTTCAATGCTTCAATGAAAAAAATTACAAAAAAATAGTTAAATTTGCAATAAAGAGTAATTTCTAACAACTTAACAGTTGCTTTCAACCAGAAAAGACGAATTAAAAAAAAAAATTTGTTTTTAAATTTTTCCTGAAATTTTGGTAAATATTTCAGAATAAAAGAAGTGCCGCAAAAAATTCTAAATTTCTTCGACATTTTAAACATTCTTTTTGAAATCTTTAAAATTTTAAAATTATGTTTTAATCTTCTCAAAACTTCAAAAACTTTTTAAATATATATTTTATGAATGATTTTTAAATTTTAAGAAGTTAATTTCCAACACGCTAAACGTGATGCTATCTTTTTTAATTTTTCAAGAACAAAAAGAGTACCTCAAAATGTTCCAAGAATTTTTTTCGATATTTTTAAAAATCTTTCCGAAATCTTAAAAATTTATATTGTTTATGATTAAATTTTTTTTTTAACCTAAGTTTAAATTTAAAAAAATTAATTTAAAAAAATTAAAAGACGAATTTAAAAAAAAAACATTTTTCTTAATTATTCCTGAAAATTATTTCAGAATAAAATAAGTACCTTAAAATGTTCCAGAATTTTTTCGACAATTTAAAAAATCTTTCCCAAATCTTCAAAATTTATATTGTTTGATTAAATTTTTTTTTAAACTTAAGTTCATTTATCAAGAAGTTAATGAAAAAAAATTAAAAGACGAATTAAAAAAAAAAACATTTTTTTCATTATTCCCGAAATTTTGAAAAATATTTCAGAATAAAATAAGTACCACAAGAATTTTTTCGACATTTTAAAAAACTTCATTTTAATTTTTAAGAAGTTAATTTTCCATACTTTGAAACGCGATTCTAACTTTAATTTAATCGCAAAAATTTCTAAACCAAGTCTTAAAATTATGTTATTTTTCGTAATTTTTTTACTTCTACATAATGAGAAAAATTCCTCTGTAACCTTCTGGATTCTTTTTTCTTGGTAAAATTGTCCCAAACATCTTGAGAGTACTTTTTTTCTCAAAGTTTAAGTAAACAATTTTCAACAAAATAGTTTAATATTAAAAAAATATGAATTTTTAACAAATTACAGTTGAATGCAACCACAAAATATGACATGAAAAAAATTACATTAAAATTATTTTCTGAAATTTTGATAAAAATTTGAAAATGAAAAAATTGCCTCCGAATATTCTAGACTTTTTACATACTGAAAAATATTTTCGAAATCTTAAAAACAGAACGTTTACATTGTTTTCAATTGTTTGAAACACTTTCAAAATTGAAATTATGTATTAATATTCTCCAAACTTCTAAAAATTTTCAATATATATTTTATAAGCTATTTTGAATTTAAGGAAACCATAAGTGTAATATTCAAGAAGTTACTTTTAAACACTCGAAACGTGATTATAATTTTTTAATTCTAAAAAAATATCACATAAATTTCTAAACCTAGAAAACTTTGAAACTATAGTACATATTCATCCTAATTTTTTTTAAATAATTAGAAAAATTCCCATAAAATCTTCTAGATTCTTTTTCTTTAAATATTCCATTTAAAATTTCCCAGAAATTTAGAAAAATTTGTTTTGATCTACAAAACCTTTAAAAATTCAAGCTTTTCAAAACTTTAAATGTGATTCCAGGGAGACATTTATATTCACGTCTCAAATAAGATGTTTGAAATTCAAATACCATCAGATTATATAAAAATGTAAATTTGCAAGAGATCGAATTTTAATTTAAGGTGAAGTTCAGTTCAAATTTTTAAGTTTTAAAATTCAAAAAAAGAGTGCTATGATTCAGGAATTATAAAAAATATACTAATTTTTTATTTTTTTTGTTGGAGGGGGAACGAGGTGGATTACTTATGTATTTTCAGTTCCACACAGAGTCCCTCTCGTTGATCTTGGACACAATATTACTCACATCTGCATTATTTTAAAGCAAATGCGCATGCATCGGATCCGTACATTTCAAAAGCATGACTACATTATGGAAAATATATTTCAAAATAGATACACGTGGAAAATTATTATCTGGTTGAACGACACATTCAAGGATATTGTTAACAAAACAGTTGAATCTTCAAAGAAAATCGAACAGTTGCATTAAAAAAAAAAAGATGTGAAAGTTTTACTAGAAAAGACGAATTTACTAAAAAATAGTTTATGTTTTGAAATAAAAAATATGGACTTAAAAATCAATTTTACACTAAAATTGTGCATCTTCATCCAAAAATTAATATTTAACGAAGCAGTTTTTGAAGAAAAAAATGTATGTCGAGGGTTAAAAAAAATATTTTAAATCAAATAGTTTAATTCATTTAAAAAAGACAAATTTTTTTTATAAAATAGTTTGAATTTTCAACAAATCATTTTCAAATAAACAATTAATTTTCCACTAAAAAGGACATTGTTAAAAGAAAATACATGCAGATTATCGTGTATACCTTTCAGAAAGGTCAACGTCCAGTTTCTCTTCAATTTGTTGCCTCACTTTTTTGGCTGACATAGTTGTGAGGTCCGCATCCTTTAGAATAGCTGCAAAATACGAATGTCACTTTTAGCATAAAATTGTGAGCAATTGCTTCATAAGGGCAAATTTTGTTAATTTTTTATTCATAAGACTTCCTGAGTTAAAAAAAAAAACCTTTTAAATTTTGAAAATTTAAAAAAATGCAAACCCACATAACTGCTTTATAAACTTATTATACAATTGATTTAAAAATAATTTTATTTTGAAGAACGTACTTCTTGATTTTCTCCTTGACTTTTGTCATTTTTAGAATAAATGTCCCATAAACGCAAATTTTTACGCATATTTAAAAAAAATTTAAAGGTTTAAAAAATTACAAAACTTTAAAATACGCGAAAAATAGAGTTGGAATTAAAAAAGAAAACGCAATTAAAAAATATGCTTCCATTATATATTTTCTGAACTGAGGAACTGATTTACTAGGAAAAAATCATAATAAAACAGAAACTGCTCATTCAAAATGTTTAATTTAAATTCAAATCACCCGCCATTTGAATTTCGCATTCGAATCTCCATTTAATCAGTGGTTGGTAGAACTGACACAGTCATTGTTTTGCATTGTTGTTTCTCCTTTCTTAAAATCCAAACGGTCGCGCGTCGGGCTCAGAGGATTTGAGGCCAGAAAAGAAAAGTTTTCTGGCGGCGCAAATTCATATGAATTCGGGCGTTTAAACGGTAGCCGATTAATAATTACAAAAAAAATCGGGGTGCGATATCAAGGAATGCCATTTTCCTAATGAGGGTTCGGAGAGGTTAGGTTTCTTCCGCCCGGCTTGTTTGCTCGCTTTCGAATTTATTTTCGTATGACATCTTTGAAACTGAAACTTACGACAGTAATCCGTGCAAACTGTCAACTATTTCGTGGCTAAAAATCTTCCGACATAAATTTTCTTGGCGGCTTCCTGTTTGGGGCGGGAAAAAAACCGTTAAGTCGGAACTCTTCTCAGCCGAATTTTTCTACTTCCTGGGAAATAAGCCGTGATTTTATTCACCGTAAATTTTTTAAGTGTGAGTTTTAGGGAATTCTGTATTTATTTCGCGAAAAAACAGTCAGAATCAGGAAATTGGTTGAATTACAGAAAATGCAAGATCGATTCTTGGAAATTTGCGAACGCCATTACTGAATTACATTTGTGTGATTATAATCAAATTTCAGTTCGTGTCTGTGAATGAAGGAATTGTGAAGTGCTTTCATTTGGATAATCAAGATCTTCGAGATTCGCATGCAATCGTGAAGGCAGAAATCAGGTAAATTGTTTTCTTTTTTTAAACACATACAAATTCACCACTTTTTTTTAAATTTAATTCAGGAAAATAATTTTGGAGGGCAAAAGTAAAAGTTCAGATATTTTTTTCGAGCAATTTGTATCTTAACTCTTGCGATATTTAGAAAAACCTTCAGATGAAAAGATCCCCCCCCCTCCCAATTGGAATTTATATTTCATGACATTGTTGCACTTAAAAAGTCAGTTAATTCTTCTACCTCTGAAATTTTTGGTTTAAGATCTTTAATTACTTAGACCCACAGATAAATCATAAATTAATAAATAAATATATAGGGCAGTAGTGTCAAAGGCTAGATTTCTAAAATATCATTTTTTCCTGTTTTTAAGAATCAGGATAATGTTGCTGATGCTGTCATTTTCAAACAAAAACATTATTTTTGATGCAACAATTTTTAAAATCCACTGTTACCAATTTTTAAACTACATTTTTCCATGTTCGAGATCTGTGAAATTGCTTAAAAATAAAACTTTCTTGAACAAAAAAAAATATTTCAAGATTATTATTTATTTATATCTAATAAATAAAAATGTTCAAGGGATAGCTAATTTTTTGAACAAATTGAAAGATGATTGAACTAATTTGCGAGACGGAAAAATGTTTTTCCCGCGAAGAGTACGTATTAATTAAAATTTAAACACTTTTTACAAATTTCTAAGAAGAGGCAGTAAGAAAAAATGCAATTACAAAAACCATATATATGTTTTAATACAATATAAAGCATAAAACATTTTTTTTCCTTTTCTGTGAAGACTTAATTAAAAAATGTATATTATTATAATTTTAAATTTTCGTAGCCTAACACGATTTTTCGTTTTCAATTTTAACAAGTTTTTACTGCGAAAGGTCGAGTTAATAAGGTTTGGATTTGGAATATTTTGTTCAAAAATTGAAGTTTTAGAAAACTTGATTAAAAATTATCTCTTTTCTGATCGATGCTTTTTTACCAGCTGTAAAAAAGTGCATTTTGAAATTGGATTACAAAACATTACTGCATTTTCCCTAATATTCGAAGCCAAAATCACATTTGAAAAAATCAGTTTTCGATCATTTTAACAATCAAAATATTATTACTGAGGATGTCATTTCAAACAAACCTTACCTTTTTATGAAAAATAATATTCTTCTTTCACAACTCAAGAGAGCTGATAAAATTTCAATTTTTAAAATCACAGAAATTTTTTCCCCAGGCACCTATTATTAATTTCAAAATTACGATAAAGTAACTAGTCATCTAGGTGCAGTATCAGTAAAAATTACAATTACCATCTCAAAAACGTTTAAAATGCATTTTTATTATTTTAAATACAGTTTAAAAATTATTTTCTCACACTTACGAAAATTTTTATCTAAAAATTAAAAAAAAATAATTTATAGCCATTTTGAATGACAAAAATGCTGGAATAAGATTCCAGATTCGCGAATTTCGTTGCAGAAAGCGAAAATTCGTTAAGTGCGCATATGACTGGCCTTAGGGGCTAATCAGAGTGAGCGCGGCGGGAACCGGGAAGCGGTATCGAGCCGCAGATGGCCGCCCGCGTTTGTAGTCAATAGTCAACAATCGACCCGCTTCTTAATCAAAAATGTCTGAAAGTAAATCGAGATGCGGCAAAGTGCGCATCGTATCGCCATCTCGAAACCTGCATTTTCTACATCGCATCTCCGCGTCAACGATTCGCGTCTCCTCCATTATATTCAAAACTATAGCCGCCCGCCGGGAATCCGCTTGGAACGCTGTGTTAACATTCAACTTGAATTATCTCTGAAAATACGTCTTCCGGCAACCAACAGTAATCATAACACACTCTAAAAACGCTATCAACTCGTTTAATCGCCTCACTAACAAAGGCACACTCCATATCGGTGGGAAAAGTCATAAAACCGGCAAATAACCCCTTCCTACTCGCAGCCGAAATCTTCCTCGAAAAGCGATCCCCTCCACGCAATAAAAATAGAAGCAAAAAAAATCCACTAAATAAAATGGAAAAATTCAAAGGTTTCATTTTGAACCATATTTACTTCGGCGATTATTGTTGATAGGAAATTAAAAAGACAATCTAGGCGTTTGTTGTGTGCCACTACTGCCAGACGCGTCATGAAGAGAGACAAGGACGCCCTCAGAAACTCCATTTTTCCCGAAAAGCAGGAAAAAACACGCAAAGGCTCCAGTATGGGAAAAAATTTAGAAAAAAATTCCCCGCTTGTTGCTGCATTTGCTTTGCATATTAAATGCTCAAATTTAGAGTTCTATAGGTGAAATACGAGAGTATAATATTCATGCAATGGCCGGCGTCCACGCCACTAAGTACACAGGGGCTTTTTAGAGTACGATTCACAAGAGTAAAGTGCCAGTTTTTCTTCTCTTTTTCACTCGCGGATTGTGGAAAAAAATATGTATTGTTGAATTAGGAACTGAGTTTACCGATTTTTGAGGGACGGAATAGCGTATATCGAAGGATTTTTGAACTTACCGGTGATTTCTTTGCGAAGATCGTCCTTGGAAAGATCGGCCATGGTGATGCTTCTTGTTGTACGTTCTACTGCCAACTGAGCCGATTCTCGAGACAGAACCGACTCCCGTAGCGTCCGTCGGTACAGTCACGCCCAGTAGTTCCCCAACTCGCAATGGTTTTAAATCTTTTCTAAAATGTATAACTTTTTATCTGCTGCATAAAAACGAATAAGATATACACGGAATCGTGTCAGTTTTTTATAATCTACAATTTTCTCATGACGCCCCACGAGTAATATTGCGATCCGAGGCTTCTCCTGGGAATTTTCTGTGTTACTTTCAGCAAACATTTTGAGGGTGAATGTACGCCAAGCGGCGCTCGTGGATGCCGGCGGCGTACAGTATGGTACCATTATTGTTCGTAGGTTTTTCGATAAATTAACTCTCAAAAAGGCATATCTTTTTTTCTGTTGCTCGAAAAGCGATGTTGTATACACCGAATCGAGCTAACTTTTTTTTCTCTACAAGTTTCTCATGACGCCCCACGCATAATTATGTGACTTATTATCTCGAGATGACAGTTGCTCTGTTTATCAATAGAGTTTTATTGGCATCGAGTGTACTTTAAACCACTACTGCCTGACACACGTTCAGCTTCATGACCGATTTCGCGCTTTTCGCGATTGTTGAAAAAATTAATTAGGTATCTGTTGATGCAAATCGAGAAAGCAATCTAAAAATATGATATTTTGTCATTTCATTTGTCTCTTAATCCTTTTTAAGTCCTTTTTATAATCTTTCTTTGTTAGGGTCGTTAGGGATGTTAGCAAAAAAATCTTGTTATTAGAAATTTACAATTTCGTAATTAATTTGCTTCCAAAATAAATTTTGGGGTCGTTTTCCCAGTTTGGTGATTCTGAAAGAACCTGAAAATTGAAGAAAAAAAAATTTGGATTATATTTCATTTTTGGAATTTTAGGTCACTATCTTATTGAGGGAGATTTCATTGAGAAAAAGGTTTTATTTTGCCTTGGCGTAGCGATCAGTTGGTTTCTACGGCGCGTCGGTGGTACAGTCTGCGTAAAAAGTGAATCTGAGACCCGTGAAAACAATGTTTCGGGAAAAAAGATAACTTTGGAAGAGTTGATTTTCGAGTGATACAATGCGCAAAAAATCGTATCAGTTTTTTTCCCTCTATATCTTTCTGAGGACGCCCCATGCACAATTTTACGATTTGGGGCCTCATATTTGGGAATCTTGTATGCCGAACGAATGATACTTTTGGCATTTATTGTACTACATCTAGATAGCCTCATATGCATAAGAATATCTCCATAAAGTAGTGCATGACTTTGCTTCTGGAAGGAGCTGGAAATAATTTTTTAATTTTTCCTTCATTATTGCATGGGTTATTTTCCTTTATTTGACTCTTTTTATGATGTTTACATTCGACACGTATAAATGTTATGCCGCCACGGGTGTTTGAACGAATCAACATGGCGCTTACATTTCTTGAGCACTCGCTGGCTTTTTCAGTTAATTACGAGACTTAACTTCAGATGAAAGAGTTGGGCAGAAATTATTTTTAATTTGATTTTTGCTTTTTTCGCAATTCTAATCACTTTGCAGCATAAATAGGGGAAAATTCAAGGGGAGAAAATCAATAATATGTGTCGTGTTTTCAAAAAAGTTAGATCTCCTCCATACGTTGATCATTTCCGGTTCCAGCGATGAAACTGAAGAATGTTGTTTACTTTCTTGCTAAAAAAACATTTGAAATATATTCAAGTCTTTTGGAAAAATTGTATTATTGAGTTTTTTCACCAGAGCTATAACAGGAGACATTTTTCTTTGTTTGAGGTTCATTGACAAAATAATAAAAATGATAGTTGCTGATTTGTTTTAAAATATTGATATTCTCCTCGTAATGGTACTAGCAGGGCTATCTGTTGGGTCGTGGGCGAACTGAAAAAACTGAAATTTGTCGGTCAGGTTGAGGTCTATCAATTTGATTTTTTTGAAATTTTGCAAAAACATTATTTTTATTTTATTTTAATTGTGATAGTTTCTGAATTATGAAAGTGCAGTTGTAAGTGTTTAATTGTCTTTTAAAGTGAATTTTATTATCAATTAAAGACTTTATCCAGAAAACTAAACAATGCCTTCTTACAAAGAATTATTAGAGCTATGACTAATTAAATTAATCAATTGCTGTATATATAATTTTACGCAATTAGCATGATATCATATTAGCAATCATGATTCATACTCCACGCGTACGATAATTGTTAACGCCCCCCCCCCCCCCCACTAAACTTTACCCCCCACACTCAGACACCACCCTCCAAATACAAAGCTAGCGGGGTGCGGGTGCAAATAGAAACAAGGGTCGTTTCCAT
>JAAAKG020063608.1:0-17707 GCA_010014905.2 Druon quercuslanigerum | reverse complement strand
GTTATCGTAGCCTTCTTATTTGGCATCAGTCTCTTATTAATTTCCGCTTCATATAACCTGAGAACTTTCTCAATGGTACTCTCTGGTAAACTCTTGCCACTTTTCAGATCAGAAATCGCTAGCACTCCTGCTGATTTTTTCAAACGTTTTGCTTTTTGAACCATTCTTTTAGAAGTACCGAATTTGGGACATATTTTACGAATTGGCCAACAATCAGAGGCTACTGTAACAATAGTCAAGTGGAGGGGATCATTTTGCGACAGACAACAAAATTTTTCTTTTAGTCCATTCAGGAGTTCTTTTAATTCATCTTCTCTAGATAATCATTTATTCTTGATTGGACATGCTTCAGATTCTACATCTGAATATATTGCTTTTTCAGATATCATACTGTCCAGCGACTTCGACATGTCATCGTCAATGCACATTGTTGCGCATGTTTTACAATATTCTTGAATTCGCAGGTAAATGTGAGAATTTTCTGACATTTGTTTTGAAAGTTTTCTTAAATACTTACTGATATGTCCAGCTATACTTAAAGGATTAGCGCATCTATCTTGCCTAACTTTCAGCGTGGAAACCCCGGAATTCTTTTGATTAGTTTCCGTGGTTCGACATAAAAATAGGAATTTTTAGTTTCTTTGGTCGAATAACGCGCGAACGTCGAGCGACCAGGGAAGAAATCACATCAACTGATGATTGATCACTATATAGAGAAACAAGAGTCCTCAAAGTTAGTCACCACGATTGTCAAACGACTGAGAAACGACACACAAACATCAAACAATTTAAGATCGAATAAATACCAACTTATGATACAAAACTCGTTTGGTAGGGAGGCTAGACTTCTGTTAATGAGCCACAACGATTGGAATGAACACGTGGGAATTTTCGTGCGATTAGTGGTAGCTAGGTATTTCTATGACAAATGACAGACGAACGTCAAACAATTGAACGTTTAGGTACAATGACGGGGTCTTTTCGTTTTTAGAAGTCACTTGTTTTTTATTTTTTTGTACACAGTTGCATGAAAAACAGATAAGAACAAGTGAATTTTGAAAATACAAGAACACTGTTATTGCATCGCGCCATATTTGATCAGTTAATTGGAATTCTCATACTCTGACTCCAGATTCGTAATCGGCGACACCAAAACACCCAAGTAATCATTTATAAGTCGACCAGGGTATATTAAATTACTTAAAACTTGAAGGTTGGTTGACATCCACCAATTTTTTTCCTGTTGCTCCAACCGCCATATTGAAGTTTCTGAAAGGCCACCATGCATTCGTACGTGCTTATCGAGACAAAGATTTTCATCCCTTAAACGCCTTACAAGTTCGAATCTAAATTTTGGGAAAATATTAAAGTTGAAATGTAACATTCAATTCTGGTATAACTCCATTAATTTTGATTGTAGATAGGCCTTTTCAATCTTTATATAATTTTTACAAAAACTGTTAAATATATGACAAATTATACTTTAAAAACCTCCCTCAACGTTATTGTTATTTTCTAAGTGAGTAGGCCCTGACACTAGGCCGTACACGATGCTGTATAAATTCCAATTTGAGGTAAAAAAAATCTACCGGCCTCAACAATGGTTAAGCCAGCATAATGGTGATAGGATGCTCTTTTCCTATTGAAAAAACAACGTTAATATATTCGGAAGGATAAAAAATCTGGGGGCTTGCAGCAAGAATATTTTTTGATGTTTTCTAACTTTTAAGAAAACAAATAAAGAAGATTTTCTGGAACACCCCATCTTTCTTATTTTGCACCATTTTTACTATTTCTGCTCATAGGATAAAGATATCTTATCAGCTTTATGCAGCAGATATTTTTTATAAAACTTTTTTAGTTGCGGAAACATTTATTTTTACTTTTTTATGTCTCATTGTTGGTAAGGAAAACTAGAAATGTTTATTGTATAAACAAAAAATTCTTCTGGCCGAAAAACTTATTTAGCCCGTATACAACTTATAATGTGTATTTCCGGGCGTAGATTAGTGTCGCGAAATGCCCTGTCTCTAATCCCTGGACCGAAAAAGGTTCTATAATCCTACGGGTTAGTTCCGCTAAGTCTATACCTGTTCCAAAATGTAAAAATCTCAACTTAATCCTTTGAAATGTGCTGTGTGTTTCAGTTTAAACCTAACACCGTATAAATTGAATTTAAAAATTAAATTAAAAAATTTGTAGGGGTGCAGTAGATTTGCGTTGAATAATGGATCTCCAAAATGCATAATCTGTAGAACTATGGAAAAACGAAATTATGTCATAGTAGAAGTAGTGGATTAATAAATTCTAACGTAATGCAAACCTGAAAGTTTAAAGCTATTTTTCCACAGTATCGCAACAGCTTACACGCGTACGAGTATATGTTTAATATATTTTCATTTTTTTTTAACTTTTTTGTTACAGCTTTAAGTTCTTACACTGTGATAGGATTTTGCTTTGATATATTCTCATAAGCTTTCTCATAGTGTTTATATATTGTATAAAAACGTAAATCTCATGAATAATATTCATCTAAAGTTAGATAAAAACGTTGCAAACAATTGACAACTACATTTATCCGACGACGGATCATTTTTTCCGGTTCGTAATAAAAATCATCTGTCGTCGGATAATTGTATTTTTTAATTGTTTGCAACGTCTTTGTCCAACTTCAGATAAATAATATCTCTGTGATGTATTGTGAAATGATGTAGGTGGACGAACACAACTAAATATGCTTCTGTTATTATTTATCTTTATTATTGTTCCATCTTCCTAATAAGAGTGTATTTCGATCCTTAATTGAACACCTCAGTCTATTAGTCATTTGCACCTCAGTCCCTTGAACAGTTTTAGCGCAACTAACCTATGGCTCACGACCTACCTGAGGGATAGATAAACATATAATGGACGGTTTTTTGAATGGATGTTTTTTTTTAAGTTTATTATGCATTAATTAATTTAAGCCTTTTGAAGTATAAATTGAACATCATATTCATAATTTCGTTCAATGAAAAAGTCGTTCTTATAATTGATGAAAAATAGTTATAGAATTTAAAATTGAGACAATGCTATATAATTGCGATTCATTTGTTTATTGTGACAGTCTGTAAAGAAGGAATTTTCTCGGTATATAAATTTAGGTTAGTGCTATTGAACGTATAAAGTAATTTATGTGAAACTTACATGAAGGTCGAAACGGGCTAACTGCAATTAAAAAAAGCGAAGTTATCACCAGAATGGAATGTTGCATCTCAATTTTAATATTTTTCACAAATTTGACCGAACTCAAAGGTATGAATATCTTCGATTCAAGGATACAGTTTTCTGTTTCAAAAACAGAAATGATAATAATTTTTTCCGTTTATATATGGATAGAACATTTACTACTCCTATTTTTAATCCCATTTTTTCTTTGATTTAAATATGTTCATGCTAAATGTTCATTATTTGAAATTCAAGTTCTAATTTATTTAGTAAGTACTTTTCGGCATACCTATGCTTTTTTACGCACTTTAACATTTTCATTATTACTGAAAATATTAACCGATTCTCAGGAATTTTTTTTCACTTTCTTACAACTATATAGATAATATAATTCTGGTAATTAAAATTAAACCAAGCCTTTCTTTAAAATTTCAGTTTTTGTAATCGGTCCGAATGTCATAACAATGAAAGCGTCAAGAGACATCACAAGAGAGTCAAAATTCTCTATTATTATTCAATACCATTTTAATTCAGAAGTACTTAGAAAGTTACTTAATAATTAAGCACTACTATCGAGATGCATTACAGTAATCATTGCGAAAAAACCGCGTATGCAGGCGCAAACTTGATACAGATAACTGTTTATTAAAAATATTGTTAATAACAATAACAATAGCAAATTATTGCCACACTTTCTTAATAAATTATAACCACTTAGAAAGCAGCAACATGATGGAGCAGAAAAAATCATTTTTTTCCGGTGGAAAACGCTAAATTTTTTGATTTGTTTTTAATATTCTTATGAAGAATAGAAATATTTAACATTTTTATTTTTCAACAGATATTTATTATAATTTAGAAATAATTTAAAATTTAGCTGATAAGAAAAACAATAATTTGAAAAAAGTAAAATAAAACATTACAATTTGTTTATTAGAATATTTATAATAATAGCGATTCTTAACTTATGGTTATTTTCCATTCCTAATACTACTTTTACGAGATATTTAGGCATTTTTAATCAAGATAAAGTTTTTTGTTTTGGTTGAGTACCGTATGAAAATAATTGTTTATATAAATTGTTTGTAACAATTGACCAAAATTTTAAATTTGATGTTCATATTCCCTTAAGTATATCTGCAATAATTTTGATAGATAGTGACTTTTAAAAGTATTTTCTTCGGAGAAAAAAAATAATATTCGTAAAATGTCCAATTTTGACGTTGAATTTGTTTACATAATAAATTCTACAAAGTAAAATTAGAAAATCGGGGCTAACGACGTTCTGCCGAATGTAATTCTGAGCATTTAAAAAAGAGCATCAAAATTAGTAAAGACTTGTAGACTGTAGTGGATTATGAACAGTAAAATCCCGATTCCACCCAATGTGCCGCGTAGTGGTGGAAACGAGACATCATGCAAATGAGTATTTGGGATCAAATTTCCACACGCTGAAAATACCCCAGATATATACTACTAAGTTCCAAATTGGAAAACGCCTTTGGGCCGATGGTTTTTTTTTTCAACTTTCTTATGTCAGGTAAAAAAGGCTGCGCGACTTTTTACAGCAGTAGACGGCCACTCTTTTAACGTATCTATTACAAGTTTGGTAGAACGGCGTAGAAAAAAAAAATGCGAAAAAAAAGTGTGATTAGTTGATATTTTTGGAAAAAATTAAGCCTAAGTAGAGCCTGCAAGCTTAATTTCCAGCTGAGTTAGCATCCTTGGTTTTTATTTAGTGCAAACACCAAAATTATGAATATTTTCGTTTTTTATCTTAATTACAAATTATATCGAAACTGACGGAGCGATTACGGTACAAAGATATTTTACTTGAATGCCTAATAATTTTAAACCGATTTTTTTGTTGAGTTTTTCAATAATTTGTAGATCGGCCTGGGTTGATGAAACCGCTAGTGGTTTAAATGCCTAGTGGACCTATATTACTTCACCAAATTATAGTTCATTTTATCAACCGGTTGTCAATATGCAGGGGCCTGAAGTTTTCACTTATACAGGTGCCCTTTCACTTTCACGTTAGTGCACCTTCTTTTAGGATTCTCCAATTGGACTTTTGTTATAGTGTTTTGGAAAGCTCTTTTCATGTACTTTAAGTTCATCCTACCAATTTTTTTTCAGTATAGATTTTTTTTTTTGAAAATCAAAATTAAAATGGATTTTTTGAACGAAACCATATTAAAAAAATTGAATAAAAAAAAACCTTTTTTCACACTCGTTTAGAAGAAAAAGGGGGCTGAAAATAATTTTATGGTCTAATTGAGATTTGTACGCTCGAAGGAAACACGTTATGATTACATAATATATATGCACACATAAAATCATCTAAAAATAGTTCAATGTAAGCTTAGAAGCAAGTTCGACCTAATATTATTTATTCATGGGCGCAGCGTGAGTTGAATGTGGTCCCCTCGAGCGTAAAAATCTTAGTTTGACCATGAAATTATTTCCAGGGTACTTTGTGCGAAAAAAGGTATTTTCTGTCAAAGAATTTAAAAAAAAATGATTTTGTTCAAAACATTCATTTCAATTTTGATTTTCAAAAAAAAAAAATCATAGTGAACAAAAATTGTTATGATGGTTTTAAAGTACACGAAAAAAGCTTTCCAAAACGTTATAATAAAAGTCCAATCGGATAATCCGTGAAGGTTAAAAAACACCTGAAAGAGTGAAAAGTTCAGCCCCTTGTATTTGTCAACTGTTTGATAAATGATCCATGGTTTGGTGAACTAATATATGCCAAATGTTGTAATAAAATTTATATTAGTAAGACTCTTAGGAAACTTAAAACTCGCATAAATGAACATAAACGGGATTGTCAAATAGGCAATCAAAATACTGGTTTGTCACGACATACATGGCAATCAGGTAATTATTTTTATTTTGAGGTTAAAAATATCCAAATTTTAGCTCTAGAAAATAATACTCACAAAAGAAGAATCTGAGAGTCATTTTTCATAAATAAATTCATTAAAAATTATATCATCTTCAAAACGGAAACATTAAATCTAAATCAAATTTATCAAGCTATTTTATAAAAATGTAATTACAATTTTTCAAATCAATTTACTTTAGCGCACTTCTCATGTGGGTCTGTATTTTAATATCCGCCTTTATTAATTACTGATGGAAAATTAAACTTATCTCTAATTTGTTCGTTAGCCCATGTTGGTTCCTTCCAAATAAAAACACGTTTTTTTGTTTTTTTTTTAAATGTAGTAAAGTACTATATTGGAGCCTCTCAAATCTGAGGTTTCAATATTAATGTTTTAAAGGACACTTATCGAATCATGGTTTTATAAATTTTAAACCTAAATAATAAAAAATATCAAATTTTAGTTCACTCCAAAATTATGTGTTCCTCTCGTAGAAGTTAGAAATGATTTACATATCTTGCAAAACAGGAAAAATTCCTACTTCACTACAGGTAAATTAAAAAATTGCATAACTTTCTTCATTATATATATTTTTTAAATTCTATGCCAGTTTTTTACATTCGTTAAAATTTTTTAACTTCGGTTATGTATTGCCTTCCTTGAAAACTGAATCCATTATTATTTTTTATTGTACCCTATGATGAAATAACACATTCTGAGATAAATTGACTTAATTAATAATAATAACGGTCAAAGAAATTTCACAGTGTGGATCATATTCCAGTCACTGGATATGTATAATATGGGTCCACTTAGACTAAAATGTAGTCAAGTTTCAACCCGATAAAAAAAAAAAATTTTAGATGGGAATCCTTGACGTTCTCTGTCCCACATACCGCCCATATACATAGCACTCATACATACGACCCACCCCAAGGTTGTGAGACGTGGACATAGGTTTTTAAAAATGATATATCGGTAATATTCACGAAACTGTTCGCTTTTGCAACTTTTGTATTATTTTCATTAGAACCTTGTAAAAAATCTATTATAGGCGCTTTTTTCTAAAAGTTCACATCATGGAGCTGACCACTGTATTGTGGAGCTGAATGAATTACTATATTTTTTATACGTAAACTTTTTTATTCAAAAAATACTTTCGCCTCTATTTTCTCTTCATGCAATATAAATTTCTTTCGTATATTCTAATGATATAAAGTGTAATACAAAAAAAGTAAGTATATAAAAAGTAAAGTATATAATAATAAAAATACCGAGTATGAAAATTAAATTATCAGAGGCTGATGAACAATTACAACTTCAAGTACATTTTTTTTACCAAAAATGTGGATGAACAAACTCAATTTCTCCAATATTCGCTGATTTATCAAGGAAATAAAAAAGTTATAGATCTGTATAAGTGACAGATAAAGAAATTTTCAGTCTATTTCATTAATATAAACATATAATTTATTTAAAATAAACTATGCAAAAAACAGAACAACAACATTTTTATAATTAAACTACCAATCGTTATCAATTTAATCACAATTCTAGCAATTCATTTAGCTACTAGAACACAAAAAATAAATTTTTCTGAATATTGTAACACTATTAATTACCCTTGTATTTAACTTGAAAAATACAAACTGATGAGGCGACAATATTTGCAGATTTTTTTATCCTTTTTTAGATCTGAGACTCTTGGATTGCGTACTTTTTGCCTGGGTTGTAGGTTATCATTTTTATCATCTGCTATATTTTTTCTTGATTTCTTAGAGACATTTTTTGATATAGTGTAACTTGTGGTCCTTTTGAAAAATGCTTGAAAGGTGTATTATCACAGGAATGAAGACAGCTAAGAGAATTAAAATAAACGTTATTTGGCTTACACTTACACTATGTGTACTAATGAATTTTTTGAGCGCCAGTAAATGCTTTAATTTCAGTGGATAAAAGTTCATCGATTTTTTCGGATATTTTTTAAAGTTACTGATAAAACATGAATATTATTAACCGTTGTTTGACAACAGACATAAACGATTCAAAATCGGAAATGTCTTCGCCATATCTCACTGCATCATCACATGCACGTTTCGTTCCCTCTTCTATTTAATCTGCGGGACCTTTTCCATGTTCGAAGTTCCTAGTATTTATTGTTCTAACAGCCACTACTTTCGAAGAAAAACAGGACCACATACTCTGGTATATAGTTTTAATATCAATCATAGATGTCGCGTATATTTAGCTGACATTTACAATTTATTTTATATTGTAAGTACTTTGAGCGTTCTGGTGTTTTTAAACACCTAGTTCGATAGATTTGCCAGATTTACCAGACGATTTAGCACGTTTTTAGGTTGAAAAACGTCACCGTTCTTAACTGATCGAGATAATCTCAAGCTATGAATTCCATCTAGAACGTTTGGAGGTGTGAAAAGCGTGCCGAAAGCTGAATGGTACCTGGGTGAAGTGTCGAGAACGGTGACTCTGAGATACCGGGCGACTACAAGCATGGACGATTCCATTCCCTAGCTTCTCGTGGGAACCGCACTAAACATAGTTATAGTAAGTGCGGTTTGAAGTAATAGAACGCGCAGGGCTCCCGACAATGGGTCGGCCAACAATGCTGACCACTCTAGAGCTGGGGGAGCCAATGAAGATGGAGTCAATGCGATGGATAAACGAGATAATTACATGACACGACTGCAGGCTCTGTGGTGCGAGAAACACCCAAAGCTGACGCTTTTTTCGCATCAACGTCTATGAAACCATGCCAAAGTACTCCAAAAAAGGGGCCTTGTAAGCGGAGCGCCTACTCTACCAGAGCCAGAACAAGCCAGCAGCAGAGAAGGAGAGGTGACACTAAGACCAACCGCGGGCAGGCATCCGATAGAGGAACATCCAGGAGCTTCGTGGACAATTTCCCGAAGAATCCGCCCTCTAGACTATCAATTGTTGTGTATATAATGCAGCGAAAGCTTTGGCTGATGCGAAACGTAATGCAAAACCGACGGTTCATCATAAGACCAAAAGACGAATGCATCAACTGGCAATAAAGATAGGCTGGGAAAGACTACGCGTCCCGCATTCAGTGTGTGATTGACTATATAACATCTGGCAGGAATTTTACCGCCATGGTTTGAATGTTCGCACGCGAACTCCGGATCCGTTACGACACATTTAACTTGTCAAAGCGGCTGACCATCATGCAGCATATTCATAGAATACGGATACTATCTGACGCTAAGAGAAGTCTAGAGCGGAGAGAGAGGTTGCTCAGAGAAAACCAACAGTTTCTCACTGACCCAGCTCAACTCTTCCAAGACACCCCCGTTACTGTCGACCACCCGCCCAAACCAGAGGAGTTCGAAGTATTTTGGAGAGAAGTCTACGATGTGCAACATAGACTGGACGAAGACTCAGAGACCATAAAGAGCTTCAAGGAGCTGTGTGATGCCCTCATAACAACACCTGAGGTAGAATGCCCACCCATCACTACCAAGGAGGAGAAGAAAGTATTGAGAGGTACGAAGAACTATTCCGCTCCGGGACCAAATGGTGTCAAGACCTTCTGGTGGAAGAAGTTTCCTTCAACCCATCAGCATCTGGCCCATATTTTCACCTCATATTTGAAGTCGGCAGAGCCAATTCCGGAGTGACTGGTAGAAGGACGCACAGTACTGTCGAAAATGGGCAACTTAGCTCACCCAAAGAATTACGGGCCAATCGCTTGTCTGAAAACACTGTATAAGATATTTACAGCTATCCTAAATGGTAGGATTGTTCTGGTAATGGGACCTGTGTGGCAAGAAATATATGAACAACGCGGCTCAAAGAAAGTCGTTGCACGATGTCGGGAGAACCTGTTTATGGAAATCGTGAGGTGCATAGAGATATTGATACCACTTAGCAAAACCAGATTTACTATCTGAGCCCACTCCTCTTTTGCCTCACATTGTTGCCACTATCTCTAGCACTTCGCCATTCCCTGGGGTACCTTCGTAGCAAACCTGCAAATCGAAAGCACAAGGTCATTTGTGTTACAAAAATGCGCCAAGCATTGTCAAGCTCGTTGATAGAAGCGCTATACGACACCTTTGCGTTGAAGAGACTTATTCGTACCTGGACATGCCACACAGCCCCAGTCAGGATGTAACATGTATAAAGGATACTCTCCGAAGCAGATATAAACGGCTCATCGGGCTGATTTAGTCTTCCAAAATGTCGGCGAGGACAAAGTATCTGCAACGAACATGCTTGCCATCCCCGTAATACTTTATTCATTTGGAGTGGTTCCATGGACGAAGAACGAGTTCAGATGCTTACTTACTGCAGATGATTACTTTGGGTACAGCACATAGTGTCGCAAATGGAAGAGATCCTCTTCTTAAAATGATCAGGCAGCATGAAGAAGAGGACAATGGAGCGTTTCTATACAAAGCAGCGGAGGAGGCTGCTGAAACACTCGGACTTAACTTCAGTATCAGGAGTGAGCAGAATGCATCAAATCTTATCTATCTCAAGTATTCATTTCTGAAAGTCCGTATTCAGAAAGCACAGGAGAAAAACTTCTGGCTAACTATTGCTTTCCTTAAATCACGCGGATTGAAGTCGGACACGGAGGGTTTCATTTTGGCATGTCAATATGGTGTCACTTTTATCTTAACATACCCTCGCGACATATGAGCCAAGACATTCCCGATGATAGCTGTAGGGCGTGCCATGCACATCCCGAGCTCCGATATCAAGGGATCTGATCTGATCCTTAGTTAGATAATTACTCCAAATGAATAGAGTAATACCGGCGTGGCAAGCATGTGCGTTGCAGATAAATACTTTCTTCGTCGCTGACAGCTTGGAATTTTAAATCTGCCGGATGAGACGTTTGTATCTGCTTCGGAGTGTATTCTTTAAAGATGTTTCATTCTGAGCAGCTGTGTGACACGCCCTGGTATGTATAGGTTTCTCTAACGCGAAGGTGTCGCATAGCGGTTCTGTCGATGAGCTCAGGATCTTCAGGGATGTCATTAAGTTTTCCTCGCTCCAAATAAAACAAAATCCATTCCAATCTTTTTTTGGAGTATTCCTTGACAATTCCTAGAGCTATGTGTAGTCGACCTTTATTTCTAGCAGAGATCTTAATATCATCCATGTAAAATACATGAGCGACCTGATGCTTTCGAATTCCAGGTTTGTCGTAAAAGTAACCTTCGGAATGGCGTTGTTCAAGATATAGTGGCAATAATGTGAAGCAAAAGAAGAGTAGACTCAGGGTGTCGTTCTGAAAGCTCTCTGAATGTTTACGCTGTGAGTTGTCACACGATGTTTTCCAGATGAGATAGTAAATTTGGTTTTCCAAGGTGGCATCAATATCTATGCACCTCACGATGTGTGGATGAACTATTAAGCTTTCCAAAAGAAAGATAATAAGTCTATGTGAAGTAGAATCTAAAGCTTTCCAGCAATCAATCCAGACCAGGTTCTCCCAACATCCTTCGACACCTTTCATTGAGCCGCATTATTCGTACATTTTTGCCAGACATGTCCAATTTTTCGAGCATTCCTATCATTTGGTATAGCTGTGAATATCTTAGTGTAAGGCAAGTGATTAGCCTGTAATTCTTCGGGTCAGCTAAGTTTCCCATATTTGGCAGGAACACTGCGCCCTTGCACCAACCATTGCGGAATGGGCTTTTCCGATTTTTTAAAAGTGTAGTTTCTACAAATTTGAGACCAAAGTACGATTTCTGAGGTTTCAATTTCTTTTCAATAGCGATTTTGTAAATGACTGCTTGTAAATACAAAGATTTGTATGCACAATTGATTAAAAAAAAACTTAATGGTTTCACTCCGAAGTTGTATTAGTTGACGAATTCGGTTTCTCAAAATGTCTTATGGATACAATTTGTCACTACAGGTGACTGCAATAAGGTCGAAACGTAAGAAGATAATTTTGTTTGACAAAATTACATAATCATTCGTTAACATCAGAATACCTTGTTTTTATTATATTATAACCGTCTAACCAAATTAATATTTTATTCAGGAAGAATGTTATTTAAAGAACGATCGAATAAAATTTCAGAGTAAAGGAATACTCCCATTACACTGAATATACATATATTTATAAAATATGTATAATCAGCATGGCCACGTATCAGGGAATTCAGGGAAATGAGAGGGACCTTACTGAAACTTTATTAATAATAATAATACATATATATAATACATACATATACAATAATAGTAATACATCCCTCTGAGAGCAATTCGTCTAAATGTCAGGGAAAGGTCAGGGAAATTAGATAATTCAATCTTGTGGCCACGCTAATAATGAGAAAATTCATAAATTACAAAAATTGTTAATACACTGAGGAAAATTTTAAAAAGTGAGTTGGTTGGTGGCGGCCAAGTACTGTAAAAAACTCTGCTCGCCCGGTACGTGACGAGTACAATAGGACCATCTCATCAATCTGAGGGCCGCTTAGGTTCTGAAATCAGCACAAACAGCCACTGAAATGGCACTGGCGACGCAGTACCTTTCGTCAGTGGTTTTCAGTAGTTTTTCAGTGGTTTTTCAGTGGTTTTTCATCGGCAAGCCTGCGGCTTAGTACTTACTAGAACTGCTGGTCTACGCAGTTTCTCAGATAAAGGGTCAAGAGAAGGCTTATTAATTGTGACTCTTGTCTGAAGCGTAGTGCACGGGGACTTACATGCATATTTTACAAGAAAGTATGAAATTATGCTCTAATATGAGAACATTCCAAAAGTATGAGAAGAAAATAAAGTTGTGCCTTCTTGTTGCGACGATAAATTCATTATACTTGGCTTGGAAAGCTTACATAACATAAACAGTGTCGAAGAAACCATTTAAGAAACCTTGCTTAAATAATTTCTGAAAAATATTTTTTCTGTTGCCGAGGTTATAAATTTTTCATCCCATCTATTATATATTTTCAATCAAATGCCTGCTCTGCGGCTTTGTAAAGGAAAGCTCCTTTTTCGTTCATCTCGTGTTCCATGACCATTTTTAGGAGAGGATCTCTTCCATTTGCGACCAAATAAGCTGTACCCAGGATAATTCGGTTATAATGACAGTGTAAATTTAGAATTCCGCGCCTGACCTTACGCTCTCACAGTGCTGGCCGCGACTTTGCCCTGCCGAGCGCTCCGAGAGAGATCCAGTCAATCGTCCAAACTAAGAAGAGCCCATGCTCTCGGAGGTACGAAACTATCACTGGTTCGTTAACTTAAAGCAATACAAACGGTCCGAGAACATGCCGATGCACTTGCGAGAGTGTTGCAAAAGGCTGTCATCATTGGGTCACTCCGTGTTTTTTAAAAAAACGATAGTTGCGGTGGCCCATAGATGTGATTTACCGCGGTTCTACTGGGAGTCCATGTCATTTTGATAGATTACAGTTGCTCCCAATGGGAACCTGCAATGGTTGTTCAACATATATTGTATATAATGAGTACTATATAATAATATAATAATTTCATATAATGGTTATGCTACTCCCGTGCATTGGATCTCACAAGAGGGGGCGATGATTGGGGCCCCCTCATCCATACCCCTTTTTTTTTACGTTTTTCAGTTTTTAAATGAAATGTTTGATTTGAACATGAAAAATTCGTTTGAGCACGCTTCGACTAATGTAAACCTAAAATAAACAGAACTAGAGAAATTTGTTTTAATATACATTGAATATACATTGTTTTGAATATATATAAGCAAAGACGAGAACTTTGTTCGAATGGACCTTGAAGAATGTTTGAGAAACTTACAATGATAATTTTTTAAATGTAAAAAATAAGATTTTTTAGTATATTTTGTTAGAAAATTAATATTCTGAGTTGAAAATTCATATTTTTTTTTTTAAAACTCTATCGGTTGGAAATGCCACTGTTTCATTAAAAATTGAACTATTTGGTTAAAAATTCATCTTTTTGGATGAATCCATTTTTAAAATATATGCACATTTTCAGAGATAAAGCGAGATATAATAGCTAATAGGTCATTTTTTAGTCATAGTGTTAACGATATCTGTCAAATATATGTCGCGTAATTTATAGAATACATTAATTAAGCTTTTCAATAATAAAATGTACGAACCTTTCAAAATAAAATATGAAATTTTTAAATCCTGGAAGGCAAATTAAACGTTTGTCACTCTCCCATTCATTTAGTTTGCTAATATACATCTACTTAAGATTTAAAAAATTAAAAGAAAGCAAGAATAAGATAAGTAAAATATTCAATTGTTTGGTAGAACATTCAACAAACATTTAAAAAATTGTATCTATATGTGATATTGCGCAATTTGCTAACTTGCACAAAATAAAATAGTTTAAAAGAAATAACTAGAAATAGGGTCAAGTATTTATTTCAATAACCTCATAAAAACATTGTGACCAAAAAACAATGAATTCGCAACAAAAAATGTAATGGTTGACATTTTAGTACAAAGACAGTTTTTTCAGTTGATAAATACAAATTTGTAAGCACGATTAATTTTCTACTATAAAAGACATTTTGTTTTGAACCAAGTAGTTAATAACTGTTACGAAAAGAATAGCTTAATTTTCAAGAAATAATGAATCTTCTACGAAACAGTTGATTTTCTACTAGATTATGGAATGTGCTACCAAATAATTAAAATTCCTTCCCAAAACTAAATATGAAATTCCATCAAATGTTCATTTTAAACCTAATAGATAAATTTTTAGTTAAAAAAATATTTTTTACCTAAAAAAGTGAAGCTTAACGAAGTTTTTCAAGTAGTTCAACTTTCAACTAAGGAGATTCATTTTCAATCAAAGTAAAATATAATATTTGTATTGTTTTACATTTTTTAATTGAGATGAATTCGGGCACGAAGTTTTTCAATCTTCAACTAAGTAGTTCAACTTTCAACCAAGGAGTTTAATTTTCAATCAAAGTAAAACCTTATTTTTGTACTCTTTTAAAATTTGTTAATCTAGATGGAATCGGGCACATTCTCATACCGCGCGGCTCGCTTCGCTCGCAATTTAATGGATTCTCTTTTGTTAAAACTCCCTCGGCTTTAACGAACACATTCTCATCAAGTATCTCGTGCTTCGCACTCGAGTTTATCTCTCAAATCGTATATCATTTCCATAAGTTTATATTATTATAATTCATAAAATGCATTGGCACTAAAATAACGTAGTTTAATTGTCTCGTTTAAAAAAATGCACGTTTTTAAACAAAATTTGCTATTAAACGTTTTATTGCCACTTCTGTCGTTTTTTCAAAAATTGAAAAAAAAACTTTAAAAAATGCTCGATTTCAATTTTATTTTAACGATATAAAAGTTACACATCCGATCTACATAGCAGCCTGACTGTTTTTAACTTCTGAATTATATCGTTAACCACAGTGGCCCAGATTTTGTCAATTGAATTTTCTGCCGCATCGTGTTCTACATCGCAGTTGTTGTGCCCTATTGCATTGTCTCCTAATAATTTTCAAAAAGAGTCTCCAAGCGTCTAGGGTCGAAAGTCTAGTTACGATAACAGTCCCACGAAACTTGGATTAATAAGGAGGGGGGCGGTCCGCAGCGTTGTGTTTGATGGGATTTCATATGTTCTCACTTTCATATTCCAAAAATGTAATTTTTGGATTTTCCATTATTTTTTATGCCGTCAAAATTTAAATTTTCAATTTTTCAATAAAACTCAACAAGTTGTTAGGATAATCTTCTAGGGCATTCAAAAATCTACCTTTTTCTTTTCTTGACTTTTTTCATATCGTGAGTTATTTGTCTTAGAATGTTCATATTCGTGTTTTTTGGAATTTTGTAAATTCTATAACTCTGTTAATTTTTGGTTTTATCAAAAAAAGTAATCAGGATAAATTGTTCGTCTTTTTGAACACTGAATATCCGTACAGAAAAATTTTGAATTTTAAAAAAAGTGGTATCAAAAATATTCAAAATGTCTTACCTACCTACCTTTTTGACTTTTTATCCAAAATGGCTGGCTGACGAACTTCACCTTTAGTCTAAGGCCAAAAGAGGCCAGTCTAATAAATTGATGTTTTGTAATGTAATCGTGCTCACAGACAGACAGACATACATACAGACAGGCACATTCTTAAAAACCTGTTTTTCAGATTCAGGAGGTCTCGTAACGTGGACATTTGACAAAAACTGAATGGGGGGGGGGGGGGCGGCAAATTTTACAAAAATCTAATACATTCTCTAATGAGAATGTCAAAATCTTATTTGCTTATTTACTCTAATCAAAAAATGTTAAAAAAAAATTTTTCGTGTTTGAATCAACGCTTTCACTTAAAAACTGAAACACGTACTGGGGCAGCAGCGCGTGAATACTGACAGAATGCATTCAGTGCGCACGCTCGGAATCAAGACGGAAAGTTGCACTGCTAGCGGCAGACGCTTGTGACTCACGGTGACATTTGCTGCTTCTTTACAAACTGTCAGTGTTCGTGTATCAGCATTTGGAGTTATCTTCTCTCCAGGCCTTTATTCAGAAAAATATACCGTTAAAAAATGTGCTCGTTGTCGTATTCGATGTTCTAATTTTTCTCACATATCGTGTTCCAGCCTCGACCCAGACAACATAATTTTATTTATACACCGATTTTAATGCTTCACAGTTTTTCATACAAAAATCTTTCTTCCTTCAGCGAGAATAATTTATGATTTAAAAAACACACTTTTCAGTAGAAACCTAGAATTATAGATTAATTATTTTCGAAATATTTAACAATAATAAAAGCGTGAAAATATTTTAAGCGATTTTCAGGGATTTTAAATAAGAACTGGAACGCTTGTACTTTACATTTTAGGAGTGATAAAACTCTCGGAAAAAGCACGCTCATTTTCTTAAATTTAAAAAATTTCTGCAAATAATCTTTGCTCGAGAAAAATGAAAAATACCTAAGTTAGCATTAAAAAATTGTAAACGCTAATAATTGAATATTCTAGAATATGATTTGTTACTTGTTATCAAAGTAATAAGAACTTACCTCTCCCGTAGAAGCTTATATGTGTATGCGACATTTGAAAACATTCTTTCTTTAATCACACCTCCAAAATGTTATTGTACTATCAGCAGTTGATTTGTCAAAAACGAACTGATGTCCTTGAAAATGACATTTTTGATGATTTCGCTGATATATAATGACCTTCGTCCATTACTTTCAAAATTATTTGATGCACTGTACTTCTTTACTTAGCAATCAAAATGAAAATGATACAGGCGAGCACCAAAATACCCCTTATATATATTAGGGTGGCCCAAAAAATCGCATTTGAGAAATTTCAACGGGTGTCGATGCCAAATTCTTCTCTTTTAGAAACTAATTAATAACTATTTTTTTTTTTTTGAAATAAAATGATTTTTAGACCCGCCTATGCAAATTTTACGTTTTACTTCTTCGATTTTATCCAAGAAATTATTAATCAATTTATTTACCTTTTTACAAGCTTGTTCTCATCTTAGTAAATATACATATTATCCAATTTTAATACATCCAAAAAGTTATAAAAAAATTTTAGGCATCTCGAAAGTTGCATAAAATTGCAGTATTTGTAGACGCGTAGCGAGCCTTA
>JAAAKG020063597.1:0-17707 GCA_010014905.2 Druon quercuslanigerum | reverse complement strand
AGAAATACACACATTATTAAAAAAAAATAATGATAAATATTTCCTACTTCTGCTGACGCAATATGTCTAGTATTATTAAACCTAATCCCCTCACAAGCATTCGAAACACTCCTTGAGCCATGAAGATGGGCGAAAATAATATTTCTGGAAATCTCGACCTATGTCCTAACTCTTAACTCCTAACTCCTAAATCCTAACCCCGAGGGCCATAGTGGTGCAAAAATGGATGTCACGCTCGAATAAAACAAGCAATATCGCTCGGTGTCCCGGAGCCAAAGACGGTCCTAGGGATCGTGCGGGGTCGCGACTTCTCCTGCTGTCCCGGGTTATATTGCTCCCGGATCATCGCGCCTGCATCGCATTATGGGGATGATATCACTCTTTCTACACCTACACATTCTCACAAGATTCCGACCAGAATCACACAAACAGACACACATACACATTTACACACACACACTTATACAGACACATACAATACAGCACACCAAGGCATATGTATATAAATATACACATATATGTCTACCTATAGAGGTATGTAGACCGAGTGTGCGGAGAAGATGCTCATATACCCGGTATTGCGACTGACGGCTTCCGTTCAATAATTCTTTTATGTTCTCGCGATGCGGCCTCGGTTGAACTTCATAAAAAGACGAATAATCTCAATCTACTTTATTTCTACGATATATGAGAATTTGCACCATCACGTACTCGCATACGATTTCCTTCGAAATCTGGAATTTCTCATAAGGTGAATTCATTCTGGGGCCTTCCTTTTAGGAGGAAATATGTATTGGAATATTAGAGTATTTGGAAAATTTATAAATCGGATCATCACTTTAGATCAATGAAATTCTGGTATGGGTTTTGATTTTATGAAATATCTTAGGGTCATCTGTGATTTAGGTGAAACTATTTTTTCTTTGTTGAATTTAAACTGTTTTAATTTTTTTTTAAATTTAATTTTCGGTTCTAGATGATACTGTTTGATTGAGAATTAACATTCTTGTTGAAAATAATCTTTTTTCTTGAAAATTAACATTTTTGTGGAAAACTAACATGTTTCTTGAAAATTAACATTTTTGTTAAAAATCAACAATTTTAACAAATTTAAACATGGAATGGAAACAATATTATATTTTTTTAAACTTCTCTTAAGATTTTAATTGTTTATATTATACAAAAATATAATGAACCAAGGCAGTCATCAGACATTGTTCGAAAGAAAAATATGTTTTTTTCAATGTCAATTTTTTTTCACTATGAACTTTATGATAATTTAGAGAAAATTCCATAATTTTTAGATGAATTTTATGATTTTTTCAAAAAAGTTAAATAAATAAATGCAAAAATTCTTTTTTTTTCGATGTCAGGCTTTGAAAATCAACATTTTTAACAATAATATATAATTTTTTTTCTCTTTTGACTGAAAAATAAACTTACTGATAAAAAGGAATTTTTTGTTAGGCAAATTAATTATTTTAGTTCAAATTGTATCTTTTCTTGTAAAGTTTTCCATTGTGTTTAAAAAATTTTTTTTGTTAATAATTAAATTTTTTGTAGAAAATGTTACGTTATCTGAAAATTAATTTGTTTTCATAAAACTTCGTATTTTTTATAGAAAATTCGTCTTTTCCGTGTCAAAATCCATCTCTTTTTGTAAAAACTTTTATCTTTTTGAGTTAAAACTTTATCTTTTTATCTTTTTTTCGTAAAAAATTTATTTTTTTCATATTTTTAACAATTAAATTACTTATTTAAAGATTAAATGACATAAAAATTAGCCATTTTATTATTTGACGATACAGGAACTCGTTAATAACTGGGAAATTGTTGAAGTCACCTGAGTTGCATATAGTAACATTAGTTAAAGCGATTCCTATATTATACAATAAAAAAAATTGTTGTGAATAAAATTATTTATTGAAAAAATGTTTTCTACAATTTTCTATAATTATACGTTTTTAAAGTTATATTGCAAGAAATTTGAATGGAGCAATATTATATATTTTTAAATTTCTCTTAAGATTATAATTGTTTGTATTAGAAAAAAATACAATGAACAAATGCAGTAATCAGACATTGTTCGAAAGAAAATTTCGTTTTTTTCGATGTCATTTTTTTCATTATGAATTTCATGATAATTTAGGAAAAGTTTATAATTTTTTTGATGAATTTTATGATTTCTCAAAACAAATTTAATAAATAAATGCGAAAATTATTTTTTTTTCTGACAGACTTTTAAAAATCAACATTTTAAACAAATGTTAACATTTTCGGTTAACTTTTTTTCCCTTTTGATGTAAAATAAACTTACTAACAAAAAATGCATTTTTTTGTTACAAAAATTCATTATTTTGGTTGAAATTGCATCTTTTTTTTCAAAAATTATACATTGTGTTTAAAAATGTTGTTCTTTTTGTTAAAAATTACATTTTTTATAGAAAATGTAACGTTATCTGAAAATTAATTTCTTTTCAAACTTTATCCTTCTGAGTTACAATATTCACAACCAATTATTTATTAAAAAATTATTTATTGTTGATTTGTTAACAATTGAATTACTTATTTTAAGATTAAAGCACTTTCTTGAAAATTATTTTTTGTTGCAGATTAATAATCTTCGTTGAAAATAAATCACTTTAATTGATTTTTTTAAATTAAATTTAAGCTTTTAAAGAAAAAATGTAATTAATCTAGTTGAAGTTTCATCATTTTGTTTTCATATTGAAAGTTTAACAATTTCGGTTAAGGTTTTTTTTTGAGCGAACAATCAAGTTATTGGTAAAAAATATTTTTTTTCTGTTGCAAAATTCATTCTGTTAGTTCTAGTTTTATATTCTTGGTTAAAAATTTTATTATTCTGGTTAAAATTCGTATCTTTTGTTAAAAATTATTATTTTTTACTGAAAATGTAACTTTGTCTAAAAATTAAGTTGTTGAGAATTTTTTTTTGTTAAAAAATTTTGTTTGTACTGATAATGTAACTTTTTCATTGGTGGTTAAAATTTGAAAATTTCAGAAAACTAATCTTCTGACTTTAAAATTCCTATTTTCGTTTAAAAATGCAAATTTTTTGTTAAAAATAACTATTTTTATTGAAAGTCTAATAATTTATAAAAAACTTTTCGACTGACTCGAAAGTTCAATGATTAAAAAAAACTTTGTTTTTTTCTGGACGGCAAAAATGAACAGTTTGGTAAAAAAATTCATATTTTGATTTGAAAAATTCATCACATTAGTTGAAAATTCATCTCTTTTGTGCAAAATTTGACATTTCTCTTAAAAAATGTTTTTTTTACTATTGAAAATTAATTTTTTTCATATAAAACGTAACTGTTTGTTTGAAAAATAATTTGTTATTAAGTCCATCATTTTTTATATAAATATTAACTATTACATTTTTCGTTAAAAATTTATCTTTTTAGTTTGAATATTTAACAATTTCGTAGGAAATTTAATTATTCTTTTAAAAATTTTGCTCTTTGTTTAAAATTTTTACTATTTTTGCAAAAATTCGTGTTTTTTTTTTGCTAAACATTTTTCTTTGCTTATTCATATTTTTATTGAAAATTTATATATCGTGTAAGAAATTCAACTATCTTTGGAAAAAATCAATATTTTTAGCTTGAAAAAAACTTTTTCGGTTTAAAATAAAATAGTTTTGCCGTAAATTAAATTTTTTTGTTGACAAAAGGTTCGAAAATTTGCTTGAAAGTTCATATTTTTAGGTTAAACCCAATTTTGCTTGGCTGAAGTTTAATCTTATTTGTTCAAAAATTCGACCTTGTAATTGAAATTTTTTTTCAGGTAGAGCGTTGAAGTATTTGGTTAAAAATTCAACTATTTTGTGATATAAGAATAAAATAATTAATATAAACAAAAACAATTTAAAAAAATAAATAAATAATAAAATAAAAATGCAATTCTTTAGATAGTTTCTGTCAATGAATGAAGTAATCTGCGGGTATTGATATATGCTTATATTATTTTCTTACGTGTCCAAAAATTGAAGTTCAGAAAAAAATGTTAACATATCCTCTAAAGACATCTTCAACGATAAAGTCAACAAAATGCGGGTCTGAGGAATCGAATTTTCTCTTATGTAAATTACTTTATCAGAGAAACTGTCTTACTATAAGATATTAATGGCCATTGAAATATCACTTTAGCATAATTTAAAAATCAGTTGGTGAAGCGGGTGGCAAGAGCCTATGATGTCTACTCAGCTGGAAAACCTGGAAATATCAGGGAATTTATCCGGGAAAAGTCAGTGGACATTTCTTTAAAACCGATGAATTTTTTCAAAAGTGTTTCAATATTTTAAATTGTATTATTAAATTAGATAAAGATGTTTTTTCATTTCAAAAAGAAAATGTATAGAAATTAAATTTAAGTCATTCAAAGCAAATTTAATTTAAAAACGGAAACGAGCATGCTCAAAAGAGTCATCACAAGAAACCAACACAAACCATCAAACCGATCCAACCATCGAAAATCAAAAAACCAACCCAATCGAACCAACCAAAACTAACCAAACCAACCCAAACCAACTAACTGAAAACTGGTAAACCTAACCAGACAATCCGCACCAGCCCAAACTAACCAACCCAAACTAACCAACCCAAACTAATATAATAATAAATTAAACCATCAGAACCATTAATCTCTCGCAAATCAACCAACCAACCCAATGAAACCAACACAGACTATTCAAAATTAAACAAACTATACCAAAATAATTAACTAAAAACATTTTAATCAAACTAATCCAAAGGAACCGAAAGCAGCTCTAACCAACCCAAACTAACCAACCTAATCAAAACAACACAACATGGTTAAAACCAAGCAAACAAAACGAACCAAACCAACCCAAACAAACTTTATTTAAAAATCGATGCATTTTTTAAAAAGTGTTTAAATATTTTAAATTCTATTGTTAAATTAAATAAAGATGTTTTTTCATTTCAAAAAGAAAATGTATAGAACTGAATTTAAGTCATTTAGAGCAAATTGAATTTAAAAATGGAAGCGAGCATGCTCGAAAGAGTCATTACAAGAAACCAACACAACCCATCAAACCGATCCAACCAACGTAAACCAAAAAACCAACGCAATCGAACCAATCAAAACTAATCAAATCTAACCAAACCAACCCAAACCAACTAACTGAATACTGGTAAACCAAACCAAGCAATCCACGCCAACCCAAACTAACCAACTCAAACTAATATAATAATAAACTTAACCATAAAAACCATTCATCCCACGCAAATCAACCAACCCAAAGAAACCAACACAGACTATTCAAAACAAAACAAACCATCCCAAAATAATTAAATGAATACAATTTAATGAAACCAATCCAAAGCAACCCAAAGCAGCTCAAACCAACCCAAACCCACACAAACAAGTCTCATCCAACCCACACAAATTAATATAACAAAAACCAAACCATCAAATCCATTCATCCGACGCTAACTAACTAACCGAACTAAACGAACCAACACAAATTGGTCAAAACCAAGCAAACCAAACGAACCAAACCAACCCAAACAAACTTTATTTAAAAATCGATAAATTTTTTCAAAAGCGTTTAAATATTTTAAATTGTATTATTAAATTAAATAAAGATGTTTTTTTATTTCAAAAAGAAAATGTATAAAAATCGAATTTAAGTAATGTAGAGCAAATTTAATTTAAAAACAGAAGCGAGCATGATCGAAAGAGTCATTACAAGAAACCAACACAACCCATCAAACCGACCCAACCAACGTAAACCAAAAAACCAACGCAATCGAACCAACCAAAACTAATTAAAACTAACTAAACGAACCTAAACCAACTAACTGAATACTGGTAAACCTAACCAGACAATCCGCACCAATCCAAACTAACCAACCCAAACTAATATAATAATAAATTAAACCATCAAAACCATTCATCCCACGCAAATCAAACAACCAACCCAAAGAAACCAACACATACTATTCAAAACAAAACAAACCATCCCAAAATAATTAAATGAATACAATTTAATGAAACCAATCCAAAGCAACCCAAAGCAGCTCAAACCAACCCAAACCCACACAAACAAGTCTCATCCAACCCACACAAATTAATATAACAAAAACCAAACCATCAAATCCATTCATCCGACGCTAACTAACTAACCGAACTAAACGAACCAACACAAATTGGTCAAAACCAAGCAAACCAAACGAACCAAACCAACCCAAACAAACTTTATTTAAAAATCGATAAATTTTTTCAAAAGCGTTTAAATATTTTAAATTGTATTATTAAATTAAATAAAGATGTTTTTTTATTTCAAAAAGAAAATGTATAAAAATCGAATTTAAGTAATGTAGAGCAAATTTAATTTAAAAACAGAAGCGAGCATGATCGAAAGAGTCATTACAAGAAACCAACACAACCCATCAAACCGACCCAACCAACGTAAACCAAAAAACCAACGCAATCGAACCAACCAAAACTAATTAAAACTAACTAAACGAACCTAAACCAACTAACTGAAAACTGGTAAACCTAACCAGACAATCCGCACCAATCCAAACTAACCAACCCAAACTAATATAATAATAAATGAAACCATCAAAACCATTCATCTCTCGCAAATCAACAAACCAACCCAATGAAATCAACACACACAAATTAATATAAGAAAGAATCAAATCCATTCATCTGACGCTAACCAACTAACCAACCTAATAAAACCAACACACACTGGTCAAAACTAAGCAGACCAAACGAACCAGACCAACCTAAACACACTTTCTTTAAAAATTGATGAATTTTTTCAAAAATGTTTAAATATTTTAAATGGTATTATTAAATTAAATAAAAATGTATATTCATTTCAACAATAAAATGCATAGAAATCGAATTTAAGTCATTTAGAGCAAATTTAATTTAAAAACGGAAGCGAGCATGCTCGAAAGAGACATTACAAGAAACCAACACAAATCAAACCGATCCAACCAACGTAAACCGAAAAATCAACCCAATCGAACCAACCAAAACTGATTAAAACTAACCAAACGAACCCAAACCAACTAACTAAAAACTGGTAAACCAAACCAAGCAATCCACACCAACACAAAGTAACGAACCCAAATTAATATAATAATAAACCAATCCATCCAACCCATCCAAACCACGCAAATCAACCAACCACCCATTATTGTATACTAATTTCTTTTTTTGATTTTCAGACTTTTTAATAGGTTCAATACAGATAATAGTGATACGAAACTGAAAGGTTAAACTTTGGTTTAAACTTTTCACTTTTCACTTTTATTTTGTTTTTGTTTCAGTTCAAAAATATATGTGTGCAAAAATATTTTTTAGTATATTTGGTATGTATTATTGTATGCATTAATTACAACAACAAAAATATAATAAAATTCTGGAAAGATTGTAAATCTTTTTTTTAAACTTTTAATTGTGTATTGTTACGATAACATATCCTAAAATTATTCACGAAAGTATGAACCTTTAAAAAAATCAGAAAATTGATAATCTGTCAGATCGAATAATTTTTAATTGAAAGTACGTATATATTTCTGATTTAAAACAATAACATAACCTAAAAATGTTGAAAATCGGAAATCTTGATGATGATTTTAATCTTGATCAGTTTCTAAAATAATTTTTTTTTAAATTATGCATAATGGAAAAACATAAAATATCAATGGTGAGAGGTGAGAGGTGAAATATGAGAGATCAAAGGTAAAATGTGAGAGGTCAAATAAATCAGCCATCAAAAGGTCTGGGGTCAAAGGTGCATTGTGAGAGATAATGAGTCAAAGGTCAAATCTGAAAGGTCGTATGCCATAGGTCAAACCTCTCTTTCTCTTTCTTTATCCTTCCCTTCTCCATTTTTTCCCAAGGGTACTGATATACTTTTTTTCTGCCAAATCTAATTAAATCCAAATTCAATATTATCGGATTGATTAAAAGATAAAAAATCTGCCTGTAAAAATCTAGAGATACTTGGAAAAATCCGGATACTGCCGAGTAATTTTTTTCTTTAGAATATATGTAGACACCCTGGAGAAGAGTATTGAGGATAATACAAAAAAGGATAAAAAATTTGTCATATTATATGTCGGGGGTCAGATGAGAATCTGTTAAGATGTTGTAGCTCAGGGAATAAATTTGAAAGGTCAGAGTTCATCAGATCTGATATCACACTTGTAAGGTTTGGGTTGAAAGGTCAATGATGAGTAGTCGTATGCCATAGCTAGAAATTTTTTTTTTATGTCTCTGTCATTTTCTATGTCTCCTTTTCTGTTTCCATCACTTTCTCTATCTATTTTTACTTTTCTTTTTTTCTTTTTCTCTTCTAGCGGAAATCTCAGAGGTCATAGGTCAGATATCACACTTCTGAGATTAAGGTTGAAAGGTCAATGTTAAGCATATTTTTCTCTTTCTCTGTCTCTTTCTCTCTTTCTTTTTTTCTTCCAAGCGAAAGATTATATGTCATAGAACAGATATTTCTCTTCAAAGATTAGTGGTCAAAGGCAAGTGGTGAATGGTCGCATTTCATAGCTAAAACTTTTTTTTTCTATGTCTCTGTCACTTTCTATGTCTCTTTCTCCGTTTCTAACTCGTTGTCTGTCTATTTCTTTTTTCTTTATCTGTCTTTTTCTCTTTCTCTATTTTTTGTCTTTATGTGTCTCTTTCTCCTTCTCTATCTCTTTCCCTTTCACTTTTTCTCCTCTTCAACTTCCAAAAGAAAAATTAATCCACCCAAAATTCACTGAAATCGTTTCGATTAAAAGATGGAGACTATTAGTGAAACGAGGTGTAGATCAGAGGCGCTCGGAGAAGCAAGTAGAACGGCTCAACGATCAATCCGGCAACGAGGCGATAAATTCTCGACACACGGCGATTCGATTCCTGTATAGTACCTATTATATATAGGAGTATAGGATGGGGTGCTACTTTACTATATTCGAGCATCGGTTGATGATATGTTGCCCAGGAAGGAAGGAAGGCTGTGGAGTGAATAAAGGTCCGATCACGCGTGTAACGCAGGGATTATTAGTCGGAGAATAATTTGACGGAGACCCACCGCGGCCCACCTACCTCCGCCTCCACTTTCGGGCGACGAGCCGAGTTATTGGCTTCGCAGATTTGCGCTAATGTGTCTTCCGATAGTTCATAACGCAGGGTGTTCGCGATTCACGGAACCGTGAGCCCGTAAACCTCTTCGCCAGACTAATGTATAAGGAACCTACCTATATTGGTAGCGAGTCCCACACCTTCTCACATCTACTATTGGCTCTTTCGTCCTGTCTCTCATACATCAATTTCCATTCATTCGAATCATTTCAGTAACCAAAATTTAAATTAGTGAGCATGAAATGGATCCCTGTCGATTTCAATCAAGCTTTGTGGAATTGTGGTTCTACTTGTCTCGATTGAAAAAGTCAATGGGCACAATGTCCTAAAATGGACACATTTAACGTTACGCTTTGAACCGTTTTAAAAAACCTAGGCCAATATCATAAAAACGTAGATGATCAGATAAATATTTTCTGCAAAAGTTATTGCGCTCTGAGGGTGGAAGGTGAGCTTCTCATTTTTAGTTGAGATTCATCAAATAAAAACAAGATACGAGCAGGAAATCAATATCCAGAAAAGGAAGGCAAGATGCTATCAATATTCAGCCAATAAAGGCGCGACATGAGCAAGACAAAATAAATATACAGATAATAAAGACATGGTATGAGCAGGTTGTTGGCAACGAGCTAACCCGAAGAAACCGCCTGAACTAACCACCCAAACTAACGAACCCAAGCGAGCCAAACCAAAGGAACAAATTCAAACGATCGAACATAAACAAACCGGACCAAACAAACTAACCTAAACAAACCGAATCAAACAAACCCAAAACGAACGATCTCAAGCAATTGAACAAAAAAAACAGCCAGCCCTGAACAAACGAGCCCAAACGAAGAGAACCGAACGAACCAACCCAAAGAATCTAATGCACACGAGCATGCACAAAAGATTCATCACAAAGAATCAACCTAAACTCTTCGCAGTTTCGCAATAAATCGCAATCCCATCAAACCACCCGCAAGCTAACCAAAGAAACCAACAAAACCTAATCGAAACCAAATAACTTAATACAACTTAACCTGACCAAGGAATCCAAAGCATGCCGAAACAACCAAAAACAACTCCAACCAACTAAAATGAATCAACCCAAACCAAAGAACCCAAATGAACAGAACCGAATGAACCTAGGCACATAGGATTGAATGAACATAGGAACTAACGCAAGCAAACATACTCAAAAGAGTCATCACAAGAGACCAACCCAAAGGAACCAACACAAAAAATGAAACCAATCCACCCCGCGCAAACCAACTATCCAGTGCAATGAAACCAACCTACACAAGCCAACACTGCCTTATCTAAGCCAACCAAATAAAACGAGTCCAAACCAATTAATTTAACCCTTAACTGGCACTATGGGCAAAAAAGAACACAAACTCATGAGCTCGAATTATCTATACTAAATTCGATAAAATTGACTATGTGTGATGTAACATAAATTAAACTAATGGCTATCAAATCGACCCCACTTTAAAGAATATGTCTTAAACTACATTAGATAATTAAAAAAATATATATTCAATACCGGCGGTGTAAAACAACCGTTGTGCCATTTGCGTAATAAAAAGGAGTTGTCCTAGTTAAGGGTTAAAGCAAATAAACCATATCAAATAATATAAAGACACCCAAACCAATCCGAACCTACTAACCTAAATTAACCAACCTAAACAAACCCAAATGTACTAACCCAAACCTACGAGCTTAAGCGAACAGAAACAAAACGAACCAATGCAAACCATCAAACTTATCCAACTCGCGCGAACCAATCAATCCAATCAGGAATTCAGCAACCCAAACAAACCCAAAGTAACCCTGAATAAACAACTAAAATGAGCAAGACCGAGCAAACAAGCCTAAATGAACATAACCAAAAGAACCAACCCACAGAAATTAATGCAAACGAGCATTCTCAAAAGAGTCATCACATAGAATTAAACCATAGAAAACAACACAAACCATCAAACCCATCCATCTCACGCAAAGCAGCTAATCAACCCAATCAACGCAACCCCAATAAATCAACACAACCTAATCAAAACCAAATAAATCAAACCAACCAAAAGCAACTAACTCAAAAAAACTAAACCTAAAAAACTCATACAAAGCAACTCAAAACAATCAAAATCAACCCCAAACAACAAACGTAAATGAACCAAACCGAACTAACGAGCCTAAATGATCAGAACCAACCTAAAGACCTTAATGCAAACGAGTATGATCCAAAGTGTCATCACAAGGAACCAACCCAAAAGAATCAACTCAACTTATAAACCCAAACCAAGCCAACCTAACCAAGCGAACATAAACCAACTAACTCTAAACAATTAAACCAAAGATACCAATCCAATGTAACCTAAACCAATCCCAAACAAATCCTAGAACCAAATTGAACGAATCAACCTAAACGAACCAACCTAAACGAACCAACCTAAACGAACCAACCTAAATTAACTAACCAGAACGAAAAATTTTGAACGAACCCGTATCAACTATCCCAATATCTACTGACAAGTGACTTCTCATATAGTGCCTTCATTTGATAAATTTTGATTTCCTGCTCATAACTGCTCTTCATTGGCAGAATATCAACAGCAAATGTGAAATTCACCCTAGAAAACTGTCCATTTTCAGACAGGGATACTTTTCAGGTTTCATTTTGTACCTAGTCTTTTTTGTTAAATTATTTCTGTTTAATCGATCTCAAATAATCCAGCCTTTAGTGTTTAGTTAATGAAATTAATAAAATCACGATATTGCTTGACAATTTTTTTAATGCAGTGAAATCTTAGAAAATCTTACAAAATTCTTTAAAATCATGTTAAATCCCTGTTGGAAAAAATTTTTACGAGAAAAAAACAACATTTTACAACAGTAATTTATTGTTTAAAGTTATATAAAAATGTACCCAATTTAGAGAAAGAAATACAATGAAATACAAACAGCTAATATTTTCTTATATTTTATTGTATAAAACTGAACAAAATAACAATAAACTACAAATTTCCGCAACTTAAAAATATTTATATTTTTTTATTATCTATTTTCTTAAACTTTTTTGTAAAAACCTGCAAGTTGTTACAGGAGACTACAGTTTTGTACGTTTTTTAAATTCATGCATCTGCCGCGATGAAAACACTGTTAATTTTACGAAAATTATTGTGGAAAATTACAAATCTTTATAACATAATACTCAATTTCAAAAAAGTTCAAACATTTAATACTGTGCTGAGAATGATATTCTAAATTATTCTAGTTTATTGAGGAAATTTGCAGGGAAATTAGGGAAAGTGAAGAGGGGCAAGATAGGCAAAAATAATGGAGGGGAATTAGGAGAATTGGTAGGACAGTAGGGAACTCGAAGGGCGGGAAAATAAGGGTAAATCAGGAAGGGTATTAAGGGTGTGTGAGGAAAAGGAGAGAAAAAAAAGCGGAGGGAAAGTAGGGAAAATAAGGATAAATTAGGAGAGAGTAAGTAGAGTGCAATTAGGATAGGGGAAGGGCGATATAAGGAAAAATTATAGAAAATAGGAATAAATTAGGTAAAGTACGTCAATTAGGTGAAGTAGTAGGAAATAAGGGAAAAGGGGGAAAAATGAGGGTAGGAACAACAAGAGAGGGAAAGGGTGCCAAATGAAGGAAAAGAAGTAAAGGAAAGGGGCTAAAATAAAGTAAAATTAGGTAAAGGAAGTAGTGGGAAGGTAGCAAAATGAGGGAATGGAAGTAGGAAGAAATGAGTGGAGGGGAGAAGAGAAAGTGGAGGAAAGGAGGAGTAGTAGTTGAAGTAGGTTGCATGTGGAGGGAGTAGGCAAAGTGAGAGGAGGTGAGGGAAGAAAAGGTATGTGAAATAAGGTGAGGGAAAATGAGAGGATGAGTAGTAGGGAAAGTAAGACGAAATAAGGGAGGAGAAATGTGTGGATATGAGGGGAGGCAAAGCAGCAGAAATTAGTAGTGAGTATAATTAGAAATGAGGGTAATTAAGGCAAGAGAATTAGGAGAAGTGATTAGAAATGAGGGTGATTAGGGAAGGAGAAGTAGGAGAAGTGACTAGAAATGAGGGTGAGGGTAGGAACAACAAGAGAGGGAAAGGGTGCTAAATTAAGGAAAAGAAATAAAGGGAAGGGGCTAAAATGAAGTAAAATTAGGTAGGAGAAGTATGGAGAGGGTAAAAAATTAGTGGATGGAAGTAGGAAGGAATCAGTGGAGGGGAGAAGAGAAAGTGGAGGAAAGGAGGGGTAGTAGTTGAAGTAGGTAAGAATATTAAGGGAGTAGGCGAAGTGAGAGGAGGTGAGGGAAGAAAACGTATCTGAAATAAAGTAAGGAGAAATGAGAGGATGAGTAGTAGGGAAAGTACGACGAAATAAGGGAGGAGAAATGAGGGAATATGAAGGTAGGCAAATCAGCAGAAATTAGTAGTAAATGTGATTAGAAATGAGGATAATTAGGGAAGGAGAAGTAGGAGAAGTAATTAGAAATGTGGGTGATTAGGGAAGTGGGAGTGATAGCTGGGGAAGGAAATTAGGGAAAGGGGAGTTTTCACATTGCCAATCGACTTGTAATTCTTTCCGATTTTTGGGAAATTACTTAAATTGAATAAAACTCCAGTTTGTTACTCATTTATCCACAAATAAGCGGGGATTTTCCATTCAGAATAAATAAGTCATTATACCGTCACAGGTTTTCCAGTAACAATAACAATCACCAGGGAATTGTTGGAATGCTCATATCGAGTTCGTTATAGAATAGAGTTGAAAAAATAATAATAATCCCGTAAATATGTCGCTCTCTTGCACGTTGATATCGAAGTGACAGAGGAGGATGGTTTTAAAATCATCGAGTCACAATGGCGACAGGAACAAAGCCCTCGAGTTATTCGAAATTCATACAGATCTGCGTGCGTTACCGATTACTGTAACCTCGTTTTTCAGATAAAAATACTCGTATAATTGAACCCTTTCTACGGTTCTCTGGAGGGGAAGCTTATAGAAATTTCACCAGCAGCAAACTGCATATCATAAAGTGGAAATAAATTCTCTGTTTTGATGAAACTATTTTTTATTGTTTCTTTCACTAGCAGCAAGGAGTGCGCGCTTCGCGGAGAACAATCTTTATTTTACTTTCCATTTTATAAGATCATTTTATACAGTATGACTTTGTGAAACTTTTTGCATCGAGTGATTGCTAGAGGTAATAATCAGCAAATTTGGTCCGAGCATTTTCGCGGAACGAACGTGCTATTCAAATAAACAAAACGGGAATTTTAAGAAAAGTTGTTTATTTTTTTGGAACCTTGCAAGCATCTCAAAAAGCTTCGAATTTTTTATAATAAAGCTTCAAAAATTTACATTTTGCTTTAAAGTTTTTTTAACCTTTTTACGTTCTCAATTATTTTTGTATCTGTAAAAATTATAAATATCTATTAAAGGAACTTTTTATCTTACAAAATTGACAATTTTTGGTAATCTTAAAAAAAAATTTAATTTGTAATCTTGCAGAATTGAAAAAGTATTGAAAAATGTCTTTTTTGTTTTTAATTTTTTTGAATCTCTTAAAGTTTTAAATTATTTTTAAACCTTTTCAAGCCTTCTAAATATCTCCTAAACCTACTGTTACCTTTTCTAAAATGTTATAACCTTGCAAAATAAAAAAATTGTGTTATTTTGCAATATTTTCCAATTTTGTAATCTTGCAAAATCAAGTAATTTGGCTCTATATTCTTTTTACAAAAAAATTAGCAAAAAATTTGAAATCTTTCGAAATGGAAAATTTTTCTTTAAATTAATTTTTTAGTAAAGAAAATGGCATGACCCTTTCTTAGGAACTTTAAAAAAAAAATGAAAAATGTTGCTTTAAAATCTTTTAAAAATTTTAAACATATTTTAATTTTTTCGAAAAATTTTCGTTAATCCTCAATTGTTTTAAATCTTGGGAAATCTGCTTTTTTAAATCATAAAAAATTTAATAAAGTTTTAAATTATTCTCTTATCTCGTACAATTTAAAAATGTTGCTCTACATTCTTCTCAAAAATTTCGGGTGAAAATTTTGCAGGATTTATTTCCCAATACAAATAGTAGGTATTTTGTTGAAAAATATTTTTTTTTCGAAAATTAATATTTTGGTTTAAAAATTTATCTTTTTGTTATAAAATTCAAAAATTCTAGTTAAATAGTAATCATATCAGTTAAAAATTTATAGTTTTTATTAATAATAAATGTACTTGGTCGAAAGTTAAACTGTTTTGTTGATTTTTTTTAAATGAGAAATAAATTTTTTTAAATAAAAATGAAAAAAATCTATTTTTGGTAGAAATTAATCCTCCTGATTGAAAATAAGATTTTGGTTGGAAATTTTACTATTTCAGTTGAAGGTTCCTCATTTTAGTTGAGAATGTCTTAATTTAGCAGAAAATAATTTTTCTAACAGAAAATTTAAGAAATATCATTTCTGTTTGAAAACTGATATTTTTATTTTTAAAATTATGTATTTTGATAAAAAAACATATTTTGTGTCAAAAATTAATCTTCTTATTTGAAAATTCATCTTTTTCGTTTAAAAATAAAATCTTTTTGATTAAAAAATAAAAATACTTGGTTGAAAGTTAAACTTTTTTGTTGAAAGTTCATATTGTTGATATAAAATTCATCTATTTCAGGTGAAGATTTATAATTTTAGTTAAAAAGTTATTACTTTGTTTAAAAATTTATTTGTTTTTTAAATAAAAAATTAATTTTTTACCTGGAAATTCTATTTCAGTTTAAAAATTAATCTTTTTTAGTTTAAAATGCAACTATTTATTTAAAAATTAAATTAAAAATTATTCAATTCTAAATTATCACTCAAGTCTAAATTATTCAATTTTTTACACGTTTCATTTCAAATTTTTGAATTAGGAAAAATAATAATATTGAGCTTCTAGCAATATTCGGCTATTATTTGAAAAAAAGGAAACCAAATATTTAAAAGAAAATAATTATAAAAATGAATTATTTAAAATAGAATTGTTGCATTTGAACAATGTTAAATTTGTGATCAAAATTGTTAAATTTTGATGCATAAATAACAATTGGATACTTCCTTTTATTTGTAGAAAAAATTTGAGTAGTTTAAAGAAATATTTATTTTAGAAGTTTTAAAAAGATTCAAAATTATCATGCAAATTTAAAAAAAATCTTCTAGATTATTTTCTGACAGTCTTGTAAATCTTCTGAAACCTTTTTAAATATAGTCTAAAAATCATTTTACAAAATAAAAAATCCTTTTTAATTTTCTTTGGAATCTTAAGATATTTTTTTAAATTCTTTCAAGCCTTTCACAATTCTTGAATAGCTTCTAAATTTTTGCATTGAAGTCTGCACAAATCTACCTTTTGTATAAAAGTAGGCTATCATTTCAAGTTTTAAATTAATTTTGAATCTTTTTAAAATTTATAAATTTCTCTTTAAATTACTAAGATTTCTTTTAAAAATAATAAGTGTTCAATTGTTATTTATATATCAATTTTTTTAGGAAATTTCTTTTAATTTGGAGGATTTTCTACAAATATTTAAAATGAAAGTAATTGATTTTCTAATTTAAAAAATGTTCAGTTAAAAAAAAATTAAATTTCTCAATGTCAAATGTTTCTAGCTTAAAATTTATTGAAATAATATAATTAAAATTTTTTAAAAGTTGTTGTTTATAAAACTTAAAAACTATAAACTTGGCAGCTTTAAATTTAAATTTAATTTTACTATTTTTTAGTTAAAAATTATTTAATTGAAAAGCTTAAATATTTTATACGTGTAAATAATTGAGCATTTTAATACAAAATTTATAAATTAAAAACTGTCAAACTTAAATTTTCAAAGTACAAAAATTCAAGATTTGCATTTCGAGTGTTTTAATTTGTAGTTTAATTTTTATAATTTTAAATAAAAAAGCGTTAAGATTTAGAGTTTTAATGTATTAATTTTATTGACCTTGAAAAATGTTTGTGAACCGAAAAAAAACCGAGAATTTATTTTTTCGATTAAAACGGCAACTTTGTTCGTAGGAATCTTATGAAAAATTTTTTATTCTTTTGAAACATTTTACAATTCTTGAAAAGCTTCTACATTTTTGCATTGATGTTTGCAAAAATCTACATTTTTCAAATTAGGCTATGATTTCAAGTTTTAAATTAATGTTAAATTTTTTCAAAATTTATAAATATTTCCTACAAATATTTGAAATAAAAGTAATTGAACTTCTAATTTAAAAAGTTTTCAGTTAAACAAAAATAAATTTAATTTTTCAATGTTTAATGTTTCTAACTCAAAATTTATTGAAAAGAATATAATTTTTAAAAAAATTTTAAGTTCTCCGACTCATGTTTTAATTTAAAGTGAAAACGTGGATTTATATTTTTTGAACTGAATCAGAATCTTTGATTATAAAAGTTAAAAATTCTAAATTTGGCAGCTTTAAATTTAAATTTAATTTTCTAATTTTTTAATTTAATATTATTCAATTGAAAAGTTTAAATATTTTATACGTGTAAATTATTGAGCATTTTAATACAAATTTTTCAAATTAAAA
>JAAAKG020063586.1:0-17708 GCA_010014905.2 Druon quercuslanigerum | reverse complement strand
AAAACCTGAATATGGAATCCTAGTTTACAAAATGTTCATCCGACCAATCATAACCTACGCCTGTACAATTTGGGGTGCTGCGTTGAAAAGTAACACCAATCAGATCCAGATTATACAAAATAAATTCCTCAGATCGCCACTAAATTCTATGAATCAGCATCATTATCACCTTTTAAACATATCTCCTCTCTCGGGAAATATGATTTTGACCCGCTTTGCAAGCACGCGATGCCAAAAGACTTCCTCATGAAATAAGGCTAACAACGACTTTCATTCTTCGACCCCTCTACTTCTTCCCTCTCTTCTTCTTTACTTCTCTTTCATAAAATACATTATCACATTCCGTGGTTTTTTCCCGTAAACGGGCTTTTTCTCCACATATAGTAAACGTCCCTCTTAATTCAAGTCATGTCAAATTTCTCTCAGATTTCGTAACAATGTCCCAACGGGTAACGCACAACAACTTCTTCCAGTTCTATCATTCTTCGGGAAGATCACCATTCGCGAGTGCTTTGGATCTCACGAGAAGGGGCGATGGTTGGGGGCCCCTCGCCCCCACCCCCTTTTTTTTGTCTCACTGACGCTTTTGTCGAAGGGAGTCACTCCATTGGAGAGTAATCTTTGTGTAGCGAGGTTTCACTCGATCATGTAAACATATATGACGTTTGTTAGTGCGTTCTCTAGCAATTAGGAAATAATATTGCGTAGTGAAAAACAATCGTAAGTACTGTTTATCATATCTTCTTTTTCGTGAGGTCATTAAAATTTAAATTAGATTTTAGAGAAAATTTTCAGTAGCAAGGTGCATAATAGTTGAATCGCCTAATATCCTCTACAATGCATTTCAAAGCTATTTAAATCCCCATTGACTTTTATTTTTGCAGTGTTGGTTCTCCCGCATCGTGGCTTGTAAAACTATGTGGATGATGATGAAACTGTCATTCTTCTCGCTGCCTATTCATAGACAATTATGAGCCAAACCCAGGAGCAGCCGTGTTCCAACCCAAATTTCCCCAAAAAGCACCGGGATATGCTCCAAATAACCCGGTTGTTATCCGCGAGGAAAACTCGTAAGCCTCGAGTTTGAAACTAGTTTTATACCAAAAATGGAGTCAAACTCGAGGCAAAATAAAAAAGGGCAATTTAGAGAAGACTAGATAATAAGGATGAATTAATAAATAGAAGAGTAGACAAATGAATTTTACTTTTGGCGAATGAGAAGGACAATTTGTATTTATTGTGGTCCCAAAATTAAATAAAGACTGTATGTTAGCCGTGAAAATATTAACAGGGTGAACGCGTAGTTTGAAAATTAGACAGTCTCATAAAAGCTGGTAAAATTCGGCCGTCCAGTAATCCTTACACGGAGAGAAAAATCCGCTTCTCCCACCACGATGCGTCGTGTTCAGAGTTTTCGTTTTGCCGTAACACGACGATCATGTTGGCACAACCCGATGCGAGTTTTGGGAAAATACTTCTTTAGAGGGGGGGCTGTTATTCTCCTCTGTCTCAGAAATTACAAGTTGCTCGCATTTCCACCTTTTTCTATCTGCCCTCGTTTTTTAATAAAAGAGGAAAACGAAAGTATTCGGTGTTTTATAGAAAAAGTTTTCATACCGCAATGAAGTCCAGAGGTCCTGAGTGTTTACATAAGATTGCTCGCTTGTCGCTTTAAATCCAGTTTAAACTTGATTTTTATAGCGACTGCTACTTGACCGTCTATTTTCCAGATTAATAAATAGATATAATAATATTATTTAAATTTCGCTGGAAAATGTATCGCTTCAAAGTTCAATTATCAAATTGGAAAGGGCGCTAAATTAAAATTTTTTCATAAAAAGAATTATTTTTGCACAGAAAATTTATTTATACCAAAAGGTCAAGATTTTCGACCCAAAATAATATTTCAAACAAATATTAAATAGTTATATTTTAAGTAGGGAAATTAATTTCCAATATCAAAAAACGAAGTAACAAATTTTCAACAAATTAGTTCAAGTTGCACTTTGAATAAAATTAAACAATTAAACTTTCAGTCAAAAAATTGATTTCAAACAAAAGAGCGTGTTATCCCTTTTATTATGGCAATTTAAACAAAAAATTAACTGCGCTTTTGAAAAAATTCCCTGACTTAAGTAAAAGCCCTGCCATTTCCAAGTTTTTCCAGGTGTATACAAATTCCCTGACAATTTCGAGAATTCACGCCGCGCCGCAGGTAAGTGTAACAGAAGTTGCGCGGGTTGAAAGGATCTTCTGTGAAGAAACAAAAGCTTCAGTGTAGATTCAACATATTAACACTGGGTAATCTCCTGAGATAATAATCCATCATACGAATACGTATATTCATGGAAACTTTGGCAGAGATAATATTGGACCGACGAAGATCTGTTTCGCTTAAATCATTGTTTAAACTGTGAGGATATGTGTCGAAACACTCATTTGCATGATGTGTCATTTGTTTTTCAACATATACTAATATGATGAAATACGACCGAAAATCTTTATGTCAAGAAAAAAAATTGGATACGTGGTATAAAGACAGCTTGTTAGTGCGTATCTGGAAACATCTCTTAGAGAACTCATCATTCACGAAGTTAACGTTCGTCGAATCTACTATAATAAAAATGAAGTTGGTCTCTAGAAACCTAATCCTCGGTTTATACGTTTACCTTCATTCTATTGGTGAATATATAATAATGAATAACAAAATACAATCATACCTATAATTATAAGAGCATTTTTGACAGTAGGCCGATTAGACGAAAATAAATAAATATCAAAATTTTGTTGGTTAACATTCCGATCTTTATTGAAATGATAGCAACATATGGAAATAACGGTTTCTGTTCAATGAATGTTCAACACCATAATTCTTTGTCAACAAGAATTGCGAAAAAAGTTCAATAATTGATAATTTAATAATAATTGATAAGTTCAATAATTGATCAGGACATTTGTTCCTTGACAAAAAAGAAATTTTCTGACGGAACCAAAACGTTTGTTAATATATATTATATAACGCACGTATTTGCAGAACTCAAGGAACTTATAGAATTTAAGGAATTCGTGAAATTCAGAGAAATGTACGGAATTCGATGAAGTGACAGAATTCACGGAATGCGCGGAATTCAAGAATTTTACGGAATTCATACAACGCCCGGAATCCACGGTTTTAAGGAATTTGTGGAGTCTATGAAATTCGGGGAATATGACAATTTTACGAAATGCAAACAATTTACGGAATTCGCAGAATTCATGGATTTAAAGGAATTTAAGAATTTAAGAAATTTAAATAAGATTGAAATCCAAATTTAAAATCCCATTTAATACAACGACCAAATTTGGACCACAACTATCAAACAAAAAATGCTCCAATTGTAATCTGAAAAAAATCCTTGTTAAAACCAAAAATTTCATAAAAAAATAAGAAAGAGGAAAGAAAAATAAGAAGGCAACCGACCACATCCCCTTTCTTCTCTTTTTCTTTCCTCTTTTTTATTTTTGTATGAAATTTTTGTTTTTAACAAGAATTTTTTCCGATTACAGTTGGAGCATTTTTTGTTAGATTGTTGTAGTCCAAATTTGCTCGTTGGATTCTTGTTTTTTACAAGAGTTTTCAGGAATTCAAAAAATCATGGCATTCATGGAACTCACGAAATTCATTGAATTTTGCATTCAATGTTATTTAATGCCATGTTAATTCAAACGCAGTGTGCAGAGGGAATACTTTGTGTCGCTCGTAATCTAAGAGCTATGTTATCACGCTTACGTGGAATTCCGGATCACCGAAGGAACTGGCCTCCGAACTAATCTCGAGAATGAGAAATGAAATTAAAATTAAATTATAATTCTCGTTACATCTAAGAAAGATTTTGAAAACATAAATGTTCCGGGGGAGGACGATGGTCGTGGAGGCTAAAACGCTGGCCTTGGAATCACTCTGTCGGCTTGCGGGTTTGATTCCCGCCTCGCACTCTGGAATAGCCTCGGTGGCCCATGCGGTGAACACTAGCCTAGAAAGGGAGTTGTTCATCTCCAAAGAGTCGTGGGACCGGTACCTCTTGAGAAAAAGGTTCTCTAATTGCTTAAGGCTGTTGATCTTGGTGGTTCGGAGCCCACCTTAAACTGTTGGTCCCCCTCTCACCACCAAGTAGTGTGTCGGAAGTGTATAAAGGATAGGGAAAAAGGTACAAGAAAAGTGTAAACCCTTAGGGGACATATTAGAAGCTTCCATCCAAGTAAGAGAACGGGGTAGCAATATAAGCTACCCCCATAATTCTAAGTACAGAGAGGCCACCTGAATGTCAGCGAAAGCGTAAGGCCAAGATGCTTAATTTTCTAGACTTAAATAAAGGTTAGAGATAAAATATATTTAACATAAATTGAAAATTCCAACCTGCATCAATTATGATGCGAATTGAAACTTAAAATATCTTTTTAAAGATAGAAGTGAGTCCCAAAGACTTTAGTTACGTAAAGAGCTGACGAATTTCCAGCCTTGCATCTGCAAAATCCAAGCACAGGCGTGTGTTAATACAAAATTCACACACCTAGGAAATAAAAGCTCATAGCTCCATGCTACATCCCCCCCTTCTCAATAAATTACTCAACTCTGCAAATATCCCTACTTGGATCACCCCAAATATGAGCTGTCGAGTTGCATCGGACAGAAGTAAAAATTGCAGTCACTTAGACAACCAGGCACAGACCGGAACTACCCAGGCCATTGTCTGTCTTAGTCGGTATCGAATAACTCTATAGAACTCTCTGTCATGGGGAAGCCTAGTCCATAACACGTGAAGCTATTTTCCGGATCAACGAAATTTTCTTTTCTTTACAAGAAAATTTACAAGAATTTAAAGCAGACCGCTGGGATCGATGGGTTGACCGGGGAAAATCGATTCTTACGATCTGGTCGTAATAATTAAAACAAATCTCGGTCCGACGGGGAATCGGCCTGGAACGTAAGTTCCATAGTTCATCGCGTCAGACCGGCCTGTAAAAATAAATAAATTGAAAATTGGTCTGGACAAAATTGCATCTTTTCGAACCTCAGAACGAAAAGGAGCAATTTTCTCGCAAGGACTATAATTCCTTTTTATGGGAAATAATTATTTTGACTATTTCTCATAAAAGCGAATTTAAGCTAATGACAGGTGTTCGTGCGTGACTTGTGTGTGTACGCGAACGCGACAAGGACAAAAGTCAATTATCATTTGATAATTGACGCCGTTAAAAATAATAAATCTTGCCCGCCTGAGACGAGAAGAAAAATCAAAAAGGAAAAAAGTGGCACCTTCGTTCTCCCCTCGGCTGTTCTTTGCTCTCCGGCGCTAGACCTAGGATAACCGGTAAGCAATGTATCGGGACATAAGTATATATCTGTGAAATATATAAAATTTCAACATTTAAAAACAATGATAACCGCTATATTTTTGCTGTACCAACCATTGTTGTCTTGCTACAATAAGATTTTTAGGGCAGCAGTTTTCGGTCCGAGAGCAGGGTAACTTACTCACAAAAATAAATGTGAAAGGCGACGAAACTCTCGACTTCTTTCAGTTTTGAGAAAGCCTCCTGCAGCGTTTGATATTAATGTTTATACTTTCTCTCTCTTTTAAATTTAAATCCACGGAATTTTAAGGCAGCATCTTTTACGGAATTTCGCAATTCAAGGAACTCACGGAATCCAAAGAAATCATAGAAATCAAAGAATTCAAAGAATTTAAGGAATTTACGGAATTCATTGAATTCAAAGAATTTATGTCATTTAGGAATTCAGTTAATTCACGGAATCTAAGAAATTCACGGAAATCAAGGAATTAACAAAATTTATAGAATTGACGGAATTTAAGTAATTTAAGAAAATCACGGAATCCACGAACCTTGAGGAATTCGGTGAATTCCATGAATTCCATTAATTCCGTGAATTCCATAAATTCTGCGAATTCCATGAATTCTGTGAATTCCATGAATTCTGTAAATTACATGAATTCTGTGAATTCCATAAATTCTGTGAATTCCATGAATTCTGTGAATTCCATGAATTTCAACTTCAATTTTATTCTCAAATACCATAATGACTATGTAATAATTTATTTGGAGGTTGTTGCGATGTTTTCGAATGTACCCCTTGAATTAGTTGAAACAGCAAATTTTAAATAGATGGGATAATATTCAAACACTTACTGGATTATGTCAAAAATATCGTATCGTAGGGATAGTTTTTATCATTAACTCAACTTATTTTAAAGGACCTAGGGAGGTAAGAATGCAAAAGGTTCCCCCGCACGTAACAAGTTCATATTACCAATATAGATGAGCATTGATGAGAAATAAAATTTCTTAGAAGGATAACTTAAACATTTGATCTTTAAGGGAGTTATGGACAAGGAAAGTAAAATAAAAAAAGTAATTTTTCTCGAAAACTACTTAACCGATTTTGATGATCGAAATATATGTTATAGTCACCCATCAGACTAATTGGAACAGATCGTCAAATACTCTCAGGGCATCTTGATGTCTGCCACGATACAACTTTCTGAATCCGCCATTAACTTGTTTTGAGATGATTGTCAAATGTTTTCATATCATCTTACAGCTAGCCGCACACTAATTTTCTAAATCCGTTATTTACTTGTTTCGGTCTGATTGTCAAATGTTTTCGCCCAATCTTAATGATTTTCAGTACACTAACTTTCTGATTCCGCGATTCACTTGTTTCGAACGGACTATCAAATATTCTCAAAGCATCTTGTTGCCTGCCACGATACTAACTTTCTGGATTCGTTATTCACTTGCTTCGAACAAAACTTGCTTATCATCTGTTCGCAGTAATTATTGTACTACATACTTGTGCTTTAAAATTCTTCATTCTTTTACTAACAAATTTTTTAACCAAAAATAAAGCTCAAATGTGCTGGCTGCGACACTTGCTTGATCAAAAAGAAAGGAAAAAAAGAAGGTAATAAAAAATTCAACTAAGGCAAATTATTTTTCTCTTTCATAATCCGCATAATAGTTGTTAATGAAATTTTATGCCACAATTTTCGACTCTCTATTTATAAAAAAATCTCAATAATGTCTCTAATTCTGCCGAGGGGAACGCCTCTCCTTCCGACAATGAGTCAATTAATAACGATCCAACATTTGAAATTAAACTTAAATCAAATGATGAAATTCCTGATGATGAACGCAATCAACTTCCTAATCAGCGGACTGTTGCAACTCACAAATATTGTTGCATCTACTTCTCTACGTCGAATTTCACTACAATCCCTAAAGAAGTTAGAGTGCAGTCATACATTAAGAAGAAAATATTCATATCACAAAGTAGTCGGTGCTGTCGAGCTCATAATCAATCAAATCTTCATTCACACAAGCCAAAATGGAATCGCAGGCTGCGCTACATACACGCACGGCGCCTCACGCGAGATTTTATTTTTTTCAAGTCATGAAGTACCCCAATGAAAAATTTTGGTAAAATACCCCTTGAAGTAGACAATAAGACCATCCTTTTTCAAAAAAAATGTTAAGTAGTTTTCGAGAAAAATGACTTTTTGATTTTACTTTCCTTGTCCATAATTCCCCTAAAAATCAAATTTTGTTAGCTATCCTTTGAAGAAATTTTATTTCAAATCAATGCCCACCTGTAGTGGTAATATGAACTTGATACGTGCTGGGGCAACTTTTGAATGCTTACCCCCCTAGGCCCTTAATTGGATATTTTTATTAAAAAAAGGTACTCCCATAAGTTCAGTCATTTCTCCGATTTTAGCAGAAATAGTTATGGCAGATTTAGAGATTTTCCCTTTTAAGAAATTAGAGTTTGTTTTGCTTTTTTATTTTCAGTGTGTCGACGATACCTTATTATGTTTTTCTCTGATAGAGTTGCAGAGCGTCATTGATGCTTTTAACAGTTTTCATCCTAAACTTCAATTTATTCATGAAATAAAGCAGAATAATAGAATCAGTTTCAGGAAATTTGAATATTGTGAAGGAATATCCTTTTTATAAATCATTACCCATAAAAGTTAATTGGGAAACATACCGCAATTAGAACCAAACAGAGTAATATTTTGCCCGCAGATATTCAGAAAGAGTCGAAGGAATATAGTTCATTTAATACTTTTGTTCTTCCAGTTTTTGGTCGAATTTCTAAAACTATTGAACTTAAGTTTAAAATTCATAATATGTTTAGTATACCATTTAAAATGGATTCAGTGGTAAATTTTTTCAAAGATCCTTTAGATAATTTTGAAAAATGTGGCGTTCTCGGCATGATAAGACTTGATAAGTATGTGAGTACCAAAACGATGGTATTATTATTATTTTTATTATTTTTTTATTTTTAATGTTCTTTTATTATGATTGGTTAATAATAAAAGCAACAAATACATCACAAAACAGAGAGAGAAACAAGAAAGAAAAAACAATAAATAGGTAAAATAGTTTCGAGACTCTGGATTTAATGTCAGGCTCGGCCCTAAAATGGTCATTACATCCAGATTTGACTGTATTATATAAAAACAACAGAAAAGACAGTTCATGTTATTATATTCAGCAGCTTCAAAATGACATAAATGAATATATTTCTTTTTGCAGAATTAAGTATACAGTACGACGATTCCGGTGACAGTTCAAGCAGAGCTGCTAAGAGGGCGCGGCAATCCAGCCCTTCTTCTAGTGCAACACAACATGGTAAGACACATTCAGAAACATATGCAAAGAAAAGTTTAAACAAATCAGATAACGTACATATTGCTACAGCGAGTCATACAAGTATTTTTTCAAATCAAAATAAATCAGGTTAGAGAAAGTTTTTAACCCTACAAAGTTTTATTTAATTATATCTTGTATACACGGTATTCTATTTCAAAGCTTCGCATCTCGAGACATGGAAAGAGGGAAACTTCAAAGTGGGAAACCCGGTATAAAAGTTTATTTATAATTAAGAAAACAGGTTAAGCAGCTGAAGTATTACTATTTAGATGACCTTGAAGCCAAGGACGCCCCCCTCGCAGATAGAATGGCTTTATCATGTCCCCCAGGACTGGACCACAAATCCCAATCGTTAATAAGACGCAAAATCTCAATGCAAATTGCATTTGGAAATGATCCCTTAACATTGACTTTGTACTGTATTCGATGATTCTCCGTTTGTAATTAATATATTCTTAGAATTACCAAATTTCCAATAGTATATTAAAAAAGCTGTATTTCGATTAGCCAATTCGCAATGCATTTTATGTTAATTAGTTCTAATTTCTTGGTAAAGACGGTTCTCAAAACACTTGCGGCTTTTTCAATTTTATTTTCATTGAAAGACACACGGTTCGCGCTCGAAAAAATTTTTTTTTCAGACGGTTCTCTTCAAAAAATAAAAGGATGCAGACAAAATGCAATAGAATATAAGAAAATTGTGTGTTTTTGAATCTCACCTTAAAAGAAATAAAAAAAATTTAATTTATTTAATGTTGGTCTGATTTTGAATGAAAGAGCGAAGCAGCATCTCGGAGATCATGATTTCGTATCTCCCAGCCTGCTCTTTTCTAGAATGAAAGTAGGTATTAGAAGATCATTTATCATTGCATGCTACGCGTCAGTTGATAGCGATCCCAGGGAAGTAAAAGACGCCTTCTGGGATACTTTAAATAACACGATCAATATTTGCGATCATGGCGAAAGAATAATTCTGCTAGGAGATATGAATGAATGGGTTGGCATGCAAAATCAGGATACAGAGAGAGTACTGGGTAATTTTGGGGATCCAAGAACAAACTATAGCGAAGATAAACTAGTAGGCGTATGCTTAGAAAGGTGTCTGTTTATTACAAATACTTGATTTAGGCATAAAATTATCCATATGTACACCTGGTCTAAAGGAAATAACCACCGTATAATTGACTTTCTTTTTGGGACGAAAGACTAAGACAGCCAGTCAAAGATGCAAGGGTTGTGAGGGGTTCAGAATGCATTACCTTCTGATCTCCAAAATTAACTTAGGTCGAGACTCAAATTTCTGCTCCAGATTGACCAAAACAATATATTCTAATGTCTTTTGCTACATCACACCTGTTTTTAATTTTCGCACCGATATCAAATCTGCTTTTTGAGAATTTACCCTAAAAAAATCAAATTTCTGCTTCGGATATATAAAAAAAAATTTGTAATATCTCATGCTTCATCACCTACATGAGATCATGTAGTGAAATCAATAACCATTCTTACTGCAAAAATTAGATGCCAAAACCTCACTAAGGGCCGGTTCCACCAACCTCGGTTAAGAGTTAATCATCCGTTGAAGCTAGTTATGTATTACACCACTTTTTAACGGCCGTTCAACTCGCGTTATCCACTGTTAAATCTACCCGGTCAAGATTCGTCGGTTAGGGCTATTTCATCGTCCTTTAACCTAAAAAGTGCACTGTCATTTTAAAATATGGAGTTTTTAGAAAAAGTTATGAGGTCGTCTGAGGACGATTTAGACGACGGTTTTGTTATCACAGATAACGCGAATACAACACGAATAAAACAGAAATATAACATGAGAAAAACATGGATAAAAATTAACTCTTTTTAGGTGAGTGTGGACACGAGCGTGGCGCGAACCTTAACTGGATTTGGCGCGCACGGCCATATTCTTCGCTGTTCACTCGACCGTCGGGTAGCAAATCACGTGAACGATTTAAAGTAAAATATAAGTGATTTCGAAACAACTTCTAATTAGATAACAACGCCCTCCAAAAATGTGGTGGAACGCGCAACAAGATAATCGAAGCTTAATTATGGCTATAACTTTCACCCGTCGTCAGTTAACCAATGATTGAAGCGAGGTTGGGAAAACCGGTCCTAAGTGTAAGAAATCTTTACCCAGTAGAATGCGCTATACTTCATATCCCAGTAAAAAGAGACTGACTAGGGCGAAATGAGAAAAAATTCGCTAGAAATCCCTGTGAATCTTGCTTAGCGCAATCTTGAATTGAAGTTGGTTATGAATTCATGTGCATTCAGGAAAAGTAATATACTTTTTGAACTCCAAAGATTCAAGAAGCTCGGGAATTGGGAGCTCCTGCAAAATCCCACTCCTGTGACGTTTAGGTTTCGGGGGTAATGCGTAGGAACGCACACAGGCCTATTTTGCGCACGCGCTCGTCGCACACTAGCGCGCGACTGACTCTGGACAAGGGCGGGGGTATCGGGGACAAATTCTGCTCGCTCCTTGGGAGTCGGGATGCTCCTATCTTTGGAGGTTTAGTGTAGTCTTCAAATTTCATATTCGCGCAATTGCAGCAAACAATTTTTAGGGGTCCTAATTTATTTAAGATCTTCAGCACAAATTAATTTCGGTGTCGGTCAATTCATTTTAATCTGCGAGGTTTGAAGTCAATCTCCAATTCGCACAAATTCGTCAACGTTTACGCATTTATATTAGCAGAATACAGAATTCGGGTGAATTTAAACATGATAATTCGCCGCGATGCTCCCAAGCTAGTTTCTTTTGACTTAGAGCACATATTTTTATAAATATTTGCATTAACCTATTTCTATTTCTTTTTACAGAATTAGTAAGGTCACCATCTGCTCGCGCCATACCTACCAGGTTAGTGGAATTGTTTCCTGAATCCACTGATCTCATATTTCCCCCTATCGAGTTATTATCCCAACAAGACTTTGAAAATGATCCATCGTACGCTTACTTCGAAACTCTCAATGGTCGGAAGATACTTGTACCAGGTCCAGTTTATTTAAAAAGAGGTCGTCTCATCTTTGGGTGGACAGCGTTCGATAATATTGAATCACTAGGTCGTATGTTTAATGAAATAAATCTATATGCCGTATTTGATACAGAAAATCATCAATGGTATACTTTGCCATATATGGAGCTATGGAATTTGGGAGTGACTCGTAGTGTTAAACTTACTCAAGCGCAGGATGAGGTTCATGCTGAGTTATATAAACTTTATTATCAAGAGGACCCAGAAGCATATGTTGCAGCAAATAAAGCAGCAGTCCATAAAACAAAGAATTACGCAGAAACTTTAAGAAAATATGAACTCTTCGATACATTACATCCAACACCTCTTAAAAAAGTACTTTTAAGCGTAACGGATCGCGATGTTCAATCAGTCAAAGAATACTACCGCAAAGAATATAAGAAAGCATACCAAAATCATGCAGCAGGACCATCCGGAAGACGCTGATAAGTACAATTAATTATTTCCAAGCAATATTTGTGGTTTAGTGGATAGCACGTTTGCCCCTAAACCTCACCGCTAACAGGACCCGAGGCTAAGCCTTTATGCATCCGTAGACTGGCTTTGCAGGAACTAATATTATGATTTACTATACACAAGTTTTTCTGCGATTTTCCTTGTAAACTACAGAAAAATGCAAATGCAGAAAATTAGGTTAGCAAAATAAATATTTTAGGTGAATACTAGTACTGATATTTTAAAATGCGGGTGCAGCATATTAAATATATTATAGAATAGGTAGATTTTAATGGTGAAGAGTTAATAGAATTCATGTTAGTGATAAATATTCAAGATATTACATTATAATCACGCTTCAGTTTTATGTACTAATGTTTTCAAAATACACGTATTTAATGTCTTGAAGGAAATAACAGTTTCATTTTCAATCACATAATGGAACTTTCTAAAAGAGAGTGAAAATTTAAACAACAAAAAACTTACATTTCCAAACTGAATTTACGAATTTTTGTTACAAATAAACAAATGTTAAATAAAACCGTCGAATTTTCCACTAAAAAAGATGCCCTGTTATCAAAATACTTCAAATATTTTCTGCTTACAAAAATTAATTTTCAACAAATAGTCAAAATTTCATACAAAACTGGTTAAACTAATGTCTAAAATAGTTGCATTTTTATTCAAATATTTCTTGAAATTTTAAGTTTGAAAGTCGCATATTTTAGAAAAAATTTTACTTGTAAACTCGTCAAGTAAAATTTACAATAAAGAAGTTTATTCTTAAAGATAATCATAAATAAAAAAAAATTTGAACAAAAAGACGAATTTTCATCACACAGTTGAATTCCTTCTACTCCTACACTCGGTCTACGATAGATATTAGCGTCTGCTTCTGGAGTAATCTGAAGTAATCTGTATGTGTGGATAATCTCAGAGATTGAGTTCGTCTGCAATTCTCCACTTTCTAACGTTGTCGCTAAAATTGCCGGTACAGTAGGCGAAGTCAATTACTTTTTCTCTGACCCAATTTTAAGCCTTCGGGGTATTCCTGATATTAAAAATATCTGAATTAGTAGAAATTAGATATTACAATCGGTGATTTAGAATGGCACCTCAATAGAAGAGGGAGACTCCTTACTATGCGCATGTAGTATACCACCAGTATGTGTACTTTTACTCGTGGGCTTGTTTCGCTGTCATATAGAAAATAAGCCGATCACATGAGTATCTTTTTAATTCCTCAAAGATCTTTGGCCATCACCATCAGATCTGTCGAACATAGTTGAAGCAGTGGGTCGAAGTTGGATCCCTTCGACATTATGCAGGCGCTTTGTTTGGCTACCTTGGGGAGGCTGTAACAAAAAACCGCTCCTCCTAATGCCCAGATGGGGATTATAATTTACAGACATGCCCCTCTGCAGATGTGCAGAGGCGGCTTTGCTGTGATGCATGTTAAACTGGGTAATGGTTAGGCTGGGATCAGTCATTTAGCTCTGTCCCCGACCTTTCTTTTTCGAAACAGGCTCCACTAGACCCTGATCCGCAATTCTAAACTTGACCTCACAATTGTAGTAAAAGGGTCTGTTGTTCAGGACCGTACGAGCTCTCGTCTAGGACTCAGGAAATCTGCACAACTAGAAGTTGTTCAAGACCTCCTGTTGTATTCCTCCTTGAGGTTGATACTGCCTAACCACTCGCTAGGACGATATCTTTATTAGGTGGTTGAATCCCTGCAAGCATTAAAGGACCACAAACGGATTTTCCAGCTATCCAGTATCGACTACTATATTTTGCACCCAAGCTTTAGACACTCGGTCGGTTGCAACAAATACGATGACCTTCTTTCTGCAGAAGAGGGTCTCGAATTTTTAGCCACTTTATTTAGAGATAATCCTCCAAACATCTTCAAGGTAGTCTCTTTTGAGAGCTCGAAATACTACGCAGTGGGAAACGAGTCCGTGTAGCTCGTATTTGCCACCGCCACCGTCAGCGGGTTAGTCCTCTAAAAAGCTGTCAGTCCAGCCTCCAACGACTCAAATGTTCACCGCCCGCTAATATCGGGCCAATCATTTTCTTAGAAAAAACACCATAATTTGGCCCAATAACGCCAAATTATTTTTTTTAGAATCAGCTTTATTCTCGAAAAATATATTTTAGGTGGAGAAGTCGGAGTCCAGCCTAACAGCGATATACTACTGGGGCTAGCGTCACTTTTACTGCAGCAAACGATTCTGAATTTGAGAAACCCAGTGTTCGGCCCAAGAATATGCCATTACCAATTCGAATCTCTACTCCTAAAAGTCACGTTTTAAGTGGAGAAGCCGGAGCCTGGCCCATCGACTGTATATTACTGGGGTAAATGTCACGTTTACATTGGTAAACCATTTGGAAATATAAAACCGATACTTCGACTCAATAGCATATCATCTTTGTGTTAAATACTATATGTTTCAGACAAACCTTTTTTAAGAGGAAAGAAAAACTAATTTATCGGCAGAAGTAAATAAGGAAATTAGTTCTTATATCTTGTAAACTATTGAATGAAATAATTCAGTCCACTTTTTTATATTTATTTTAGTATTTTTCGCAATCGTTTTCGAAAAATAAAAACTGCAAAGGTGCGTCACTAATTGACTCAGCTGCCTTATTTTAAACATGCGCTTCTCTTAACATAAGCCATCTTTGCAACTTATAATATTTGTGAAGTGGAACATCTAGGGTAGTTTTTCTTACACGAAGCCTAGACTTAGCAGGTAAGGTTGCATCATGAAAGTTTTCGGATAGTTTAATGAGCAGAGAGCAGACGAGTGAAGTCTGAAGTAGGTCAATAAACTTAGGTCAGGCTCCCTTGTTGCGGGGAACCACTGCTTGGCGGGAAGTGATGGTAGAGCATCGTATTTGCGCAGCGCGCACGAGGTCTCCTACCACTTCACCCCATGCGGGCTAAATCAAATATTTTCATTTAAGTCCTTGCAATAATTGTTAAATGTGCACTGTCAATTTCTGAGTTAAAGTTTTCTAAATCATGTAATTACGGGTGCTTCGCAAGATACCATTTCTTATGGCCGTGAGTCTGTAGAAAATAATCAGCCACATGGAAAAAAAAATAATTTCAAAAACTAAGGCCAAAACCGAAAGTAACAATGTAAACAACTGAAAGTAAAATAAATGAAGATGAAGGTCACTGTTGTTTGGTCAGTGCCGTTCGTGCCGTTTTGTTGTTTTTTTACGATAGTTTCTTTCTTTAGAGTAGTGGATAAATGCACACATATCAGATATTTAACTCAGACATTCACTTGTCCAAACATTTACTTATTTTTCTTACTTTTGGTAACTTAAATTTGTTGGCCCCAATTATGAAATGTTTACAAATTTTTTGGCAGATTTGTAGGAGCGCGCAATCTGACTTAACCTCGGAATAGTGAATTCTAAACAATTTTAAAAAATAGCAAATAATCTATGTAGATACAAATAAATACTATACAACCATTTTTAATTTTTGAATTGCAGATTACACAGTTTTGGAAAAACTAATAAAACATATTTTCATTTAGAATTTTGCAATTGCAGCTTATTATATAGTCCTAATAATTCTCAATAGAACAAGGAGGTCCATTTATATCTAAGCGTGGAAGAGCCTGAAGTTTTAGAGAATCAAGCTATTTTTGACTATAATGAAGATGAAGAAAAAGATTATAATGAAGAAGAAGCCGCCCAAGTAGCTGAAAAATTAAAAAGGGGAAAAAGAGAACAAAATCTATTCCAGCGGAAGTTAAGAAGGCAAGAGATTTTATATCTGTGGGAAGAAGTAGTGGAGGGAATAAATAGCGAAGGTAGCCCTGTATACTCTCAATTTTGTGGTTCAAAAATTAATATCATTATTTGCTTCTTTAAAACGCCCTCTCTAATTGATAAGTATTAGACTCCTGAAGACAAAAGGCAAGCATCTTCAAAATAATTTCAAATTAATAAAAAAAAAATACAGTGTTATTCTGAGACTGTGCCAGTTTTGGGACTGACGGTGGGCGGGTCCTAACTTTCGCATAGTTCGAAATAAGAAAGAAAGTTTTCTGTTGAACCTTAAAATATTCTGTTGCTCACTCGAATAAACCATGCCGAGACATAACGCATTGCGCAGTTTCAAAACCAGTCATACAAAGAAGCTATTTAACAGATAATCACTTTCTTTCAGAAAAAAATATGGCCACGTCGCAAGCACATTTTCATTGCGCGCAACGCTTTGCGCAATGTTTAGACGCACCTAAGGTGCGTGAGTACGATCTTGCGCATCCCGCTCACTATTAAATCGAATACTGTGATTTAAACTTCTGAGGAATTAAAGCTATAATTGTGAAATTGTATCAAGATCATTAGTAAATCTTCTTTAAATCTGCTAAAAACAACGCTTTAAACTTACGCATCTGTTTAAAACAAAAATGGAATATTTTTTAAAATGATCCAACTTTTTGAGCTTTTGTCTAATTAAGACATTTTATGAGAATAGTTTTGAAATACACATATTTTATATCTAGTAGAAATTTGTTTGACGTTTCTTAACCTACTAAACTTTTTTTTCCTTTTTTTTTGAAAATTTGGAAAATTTGGAAAAGCATAGGGCTTTTTGAATTTCTATCCAACTTAAAAATGTCATTAGGATAATTTACAAGTCTGTTTGCCGTGTACCAGAAAATTTGACAAAAATTTCTAAAACTCATAAGAAATTTTTATTTAAATTTTGAAAACACTAATTTTTTGAATTTCTTTCTAATAGGAAGATTTAACTGAGATAGTTTCTAAATATATTTGATATCTAGTGACGAGTATAAATAAAATTTCCTAATCTATCAGAAAAATTTGAAAAAAAAATTCCTTCTTAATTTTGAAAGTCTCTTAATTTTTTTATTACGGTTGGAAATATCTGCTTAACGCACTCAGCCTTCATTTTGGGGACTTTAAGACGTGTATGAAAGGTTGACTCGATTGGACAAAGCCTTCAATAGTTTGTGGCTACAACATTCATGTAAACATACATACAGACGTACAGACAGACACCGACAATATTGTAAGATTTTTGGATGCGTAAAGATCCGTTAAAAACGAGAGATCAAAAATTTGGACGGTTACATTATACTCTCATGAATATTTAACCCAAAAAATGGTACAAATAGTGAATTTGTTCATAAAGTTCATGAATTTGTATCATAATTAAGACAAATGTTACATTGTGTTTTCTTGTACTGTAAATGAAGCGCACCTTTAGATTAGCCAGATACATTAGGTTAGGTAGAAAACCTCTAAAAATGGGGGAAAACGATTTTTTTTTACGAAGAAAGCGATATATAATCGTTTAAGTAAAATTAGCATGCATACTATAATTAATTTTACTTAAAAAGCTTTCAGATCCTGACATTTTAAGTAGTGGAAGCTTCTAATGTGTCCCCTAAGGGTTTACATTTTTTTCTTTCACCTTCTTCCTATTCCGTAACACACCTC
>JAAAKG020063575.1:0-17708 GCA_010014905.2 Druon quercuslanigerum | reverse complement strand
CAATTTTCACTTTTAGAAAATTGAGTGGAGATCGAGTGGCCCCTTGCGTGAATTTCCCAGCGACTCTCAATATGCTAGTTTTGACACATAACAAAGACAGTTAAGAGTCCAATGAAAAAGTTGATATTATTGATTGAAAGAAAAATTTCAAATTCTTGTAATGTATAGTTCTCATTTGTTACCCACATAATAAATTCTTTTTAAAAAGTAAATACGATTCTCCTAAAGAAAATAGGCTTTACGATGATTTCCAAAGACAGCGTTTATATCGACTGTGTTATACTTTGCGAGTGTTGTTTCTTCAGATATACTAACACAGAAATATAAGGCACTGTAGCAAAATAAAATACAGTTGATATAAACACTCTGTTTTTGGAAATATTCGTTAAAACTAATTTCGTCGAAAAAATTGTGTTATCATATGACCTCTACTAGTACCCGATCAGGCCCGAACTAGGACAAGTCGGTTCACCGGACTAGCCCCCGACTAATCTACCGTGACGCTACTGATCAGGAGCTATTCAGGGGTCAGCTTGTCGGGAACCAGACTAGGTCCCCATTTGAATTTCTACACGGGATATTGCATCCGCCACCTCAATTACGCCACCGAGGCCTCAGTTGAAACTCAGTCATTCGGTTTGATTTATTTCGAATTCAAAAATATTTAAAAACACTTGCTCAATTTCACAAAAATTAGGCCGTTTAACTTTTCCTGCTTGAATTATTGGGCCGAATTACTCAAAACGCGATATTGATTTTTTTTCTACTTTTTTTCGACTAAAATTTTCCGGTACTTAAACGATAATGTGTTCTTAACGAACATCAGTACATTATGACTCGACTCCTTAACTCTCTTAGCGCGTCGAAGCGCATTCTGCTTGCAGTTTACCTAACAAGTTTACCGTTGAGTAATGTAGGAAAGCCACGTTGCACGTGGTTCAATCGAAGGCAAAGGCATACCGGAACCGGAGGTGCATTCGCTCAGTGTTAATTCCACAATGTTACCGGGAAACTACTCCAGCAGGGTGAATGTAAATGGGTAAAATTATTCTTGGGGATAGAGAGTGCAATTAATTCGATGAGAGCTTCTGATCCTGTTTGCGGATGGTCTTTTGATACTTTCGGAACAGAGGTAATGAATATGAGTTACACATTAATATTTTACGCTTTGGAATTAAAAAGGTTATACAATAGGGAGTGTCCATATGTTAGGTGACGCTATTTTTATTTTTGATTTATGTTGGATTCACCCGCTTTTTCTATTCTCATCCTAATGAGAAGGTATTGGTTTTATGTAAAAATTCACTTTGTCGCATTTCAAGAAATCTCCATATTTTGAGACCCTCTGAGTCAGAAAAACCGATTTTCACGAAGGACTCTGTTTGTCTGTTCGTGTGTCTGTCTGTAGTATGTAAACTAGCCTGTAGTCTGTAATCTAATCTGTCGTTTGTAGTCAGTAGTCTGTATTCTGTTGGCATGATAACTTTCGAAAGATTGATCAGATTGTATTCTGCTTTGGCATATTTTTTAAGATCTAAAAAGAAAGAACTAGTTTGTAAACTAGCTATTTTGGATGAAAATTCAAAAAGTAAGCGCATTTTTAAAGTATTTGAGACTATTTTCTTGCAGCATTTAAAATTCCTATTCACGGCTATTTATAGTAATCGGAAACTCGAACAATTTATCCTCGTGACTTTTTTCGATAAAATGAAAATTATTAGACTCATAGCATTTTCAAAATCCAAAAAAATAAACCAAAATGAACAGTTTAAGCCAAACAACGTATGTCATTAAAGAAATCTAGAAAATGAAAACTTTTATTTTTGAAAGCCTGAAAAGATCTATAAATCTTTCATTAATCACTTTTCGATACTACGCACAGTTTGTTTTTATTCGTAAAAACAACATTAGTGATCAAAAAATTGAATTTTTGGACAAACTACACAATCTATGAATGAAACAAATAGAAAAATGTTGCTCTTGCAACAAATAGCGAAAACTCATTCAAATTTGTCATGAATAATTTTTATAGGACATGTGTTTTTGTTTTAATCTTAAAAAATAACATTAAGAATTAAAAAAGGTACTTTTTTGAAAAAAGACACAATGTACGAACTAAAATAAACTGACTTAAGTTGTTCACTAGTATGAGCAGATTTTCTGTCAATTGTAAGATATAAGATTTTTAAAAAATTTGGAGAAACGACATTAGAGAAGAACAAAATTAAAAGACAAAAGTTTTTTAACCAAAATATATCTATATGTTTGTTATAAACACCGGCTATAAAAATATATCAGAATTAAAAAAGTAAACTTTTGGAAAAAGGACACAGGATACAAAAGCTTTTTATTTACAAACATTTTTCGCGTTATATATTGAATATAAACAAAATAAAATTATGGAACCACGACCCAAGTTGCAGTACAATGTATAAAAATCATTTTAATTTTATTTAAAAAAATGTTGAAAGTGTTTGATACTTGCTTGTGAATAATTTTAATCAAATACTTTAGAATTTATCTTTATTTAAAAAACATTGATATAAGATAACTTAAACGAAAATTAACTTAGAAGATTAGGGACTGTCAATTGACCGTCCTGTTTTTACGAAAACTCCCCTTTTTCTCGTTTTTTTTTTCATAAATTTTAATATAATTATGAGAAACCAATAGAAAAACTCAACTATTTCTGGTCAAAAGTTATTTTTTCACTGCAAAAGTCTAAAATTATATTTTTGTATCGAAATTTATCTCGCCTGGTCAGAAATTCTACTATTTGCTTAAAATTTAATGTTTGTACAAAATTTATGTTGTAAAAAGGTCATCTTTTTGTATAATAAAACTGCAGTTTTGAAAATTCAATTGCATGGTTGCAACTTAATTTGTTTTGTTAATAATTTATCTTTTTTGAAGAAAACTAACCTCTTTGGTTGAAAAATAAACATTTTGATTAAAAATTGAACTCATTGGTTGAATTTTAAAATCTTTTCTTCAAACATATTTTGTTTACAGACTCAATTTATTCAAAAATTTATTTCTTTGGTTAAAAAAAAACTTTTATTCTAAATATGTTTTTTTTAGTAGAGAATTAATTTTTGTCCCCCGGAAAATGCATCTTTTCCATTTTTGGATAAAATCTTATATTTTGAAATGAAAACTGGTATTTTGAATTGTAAACTAGTAATAAGTTAATGAATTAATTAATGATCTTAATATTTTGTAGAAAAATTAAGCCCATTTTAATTGATTTCAACCATTTTTTATTAAAAGTTAAAATTATTATTTTATTTTGAAATATTAACTATTGCATTGTTCGTTAAGAATTACCTTTTTTGTTTGATAATAAGTTTTTTAAGCTAAAAACCTATCGGTTTTATTTGTTGTTAAAAATTTATCTTTTTTATTGGAAAACACTTCTATTTTTATGAAAATGGTTTCTTCTTGAATGAAGATTAACTTTCGTGTTAACACATAATTGTTTCTGGCCATTTCGTCTACTTGGGTAGAAAATTTATTCTGTTTTTAAAAAATCAATCTGTTCGGTTGAAAATTCTAGGAATCTGTTAAAAATTTGTTCCTTCTTTCACCGAATTCAACTGTTTGATAATTCATTTTTCTGTTGTTGTAAATTATTATTTTTTTCAAATGAAAATACTATTCCATTTTTGGATGCAAAGCTCTTTTTTTGAGTGGAAAATTGAACTTTGTGGTTGAAGATTCATGTATTTGATTGAAAACTCGTATTTTGCTATAAAATTAATCTTTTTAGTTAAAAATTTGTTTTCAGAAGTTAAAAATTCAGCTATTTGGTAAAATATTTAAATATTTTGTACAAAGTTTAATTATATTCTTGAAATTTTTTTAGCTAAAATGATCTTCTTATTAAAAAATTTAGTCTTTTTCTGTAGTACTTTGGAGTTAGAAAATACTTTTGCCTTCTTCAAAAAATTCTATTAAATGAATGTGCCGTTCACCTATTTTTCAATATACACGTTATTTGCGTTGAAGAAACTACACGGAAATTATTTTTCTATTTTTTTAACAAACTTAATAAACAAATATTTCATTTAGCTTCTTACAATATATATACCTCGTTTTTTGTAACAGGATATACCATAAATATTTCAGTAATATTTTCTGGTTGTTTTATTGTCCCTTTTAAATAATAACCACTTATTTTTTAAATTAACGAAGTCAACAAAGTCCAGAGCTACTCGTTTTTCAGCAAATATGTTTATTTTGGTTTCTTTACTAAATGCATCTGACAGTGTATTGACCACGGGTTTTCCATGTAATAAATTATGATTTCACAATAACTTACAATTTTTTAATTAGTTATATTAAGAAAAGCTAAGTAAATCATTTTATAAAATTTGTTTTGACAATAAGAAATTGTTTCCTTACAAAAAGTATTAGGGGAAATATCGTTGCCTGCTTTGTATTACATGAATAGTAGATTCGTTCAAAAATGCAAATTTTATCTTTTTAAAAATGGTTAAATAGTGTCTTTTTTAACTTTTGTTTAAATATGACGCAATTGTTATCTTACTTTATGGAATCGAAGCAAAATGTAATTCGTGTGATCTTTTTTTGTCTATTCTGCTAAAAGTATGAAAATTGTATACAGGAAAATGGTGAAATCACGAGTTGTCGAGCTCGCTTGTTTATTATAATTTTTTAAACAACAGAAAGTTATTATCTGACTTTAAAGTATCAAAGTCAAAAGCTTTGGTATTATATAAGTAGTTGATTGTTCTGAAAATACAAATCTTATTTATTGAATAGTGACAAAGTAGAGCATTTGTTTTCTGAATTTGTTAACAAAACTATTTTATAAAAACATGAGCAATATTTCTATTTAATTATTAATTCTTGTTGTAACGTGTCAATTTTTTTTAACTTTTAAGTTGTACTGGTCATCGAGTATTTTCTATATATATGGTTTTCATTATTGAACATTATTAAAAAATTATAAATTAAACACAAAAATTTTTTAACCTTTAATTCTTCCAAAATTGGAAAAAGCATTTTCTTAAATTAAATTAAATGTACATATTTTGGTAAAACTTCAATATGTCGAACATCACGAGAATTTTTTTTATGCACGCAAAATAATAGCATGTTTCTTTGGTTCAACCTGAAGTAATTTGAGGTTCGACCTATATAATTTTTTCCATAATGTCTACATGAAATATAATCGAAAAAACATGTTTTTCAAAATTTTCAAAAAATGTTATTAAAGTAAAAATTTTGTATGAGTTTTTCATTTGATGCTGTTGTTTGGTGGAGATAATTCTGAATATAAGGAACTCGCCATCATTTTCGAATGGATAGCATACTTTTTTTTAAATAAAAAATTTAGATTTTCAAATTCAAAGAACGAACACAAGATATTGTTCGATCGCAAAAATGCTTTGCAAGTGAAAACCGTTTACGAAGTAATACAAAAGTAAACTCCCCCTCGTACTGAATAAACTTTACAATATGTGAGAAAAATCAATATAGAAGTAAATAAATACAGACGTCATCTAGAACTTTCAATTTGCCGTACCCTGATATTTTGGCCGTCACTCCCTTAAAATTTTTGCGTATTAATGCACTTCATAATACAAAGAGGCAAGTTTATTAAAACTTCCACTCCAAGAGTTTTCTACTTAAAATCTAAATTAAGAATCCCATCTCAGTACTTGTATTTAAAGTGTAATGCACTCTAATTTAAAAAACGCGAGTAAGCTGATACTTTAAAGCTATGGAAAACTCTCGGTTCAAAGGACTGAAGGGAAGCAGCTTTGGCGAAGGTGTGGTGGGATTCCGAGCCCCTCAGCTTGTGGAAAATGGAGAAAAGGATAGCACTTGAAACTAACAGCCAAGTCGAAAGTCGATCCTTGGAGTGAGAACCGCATCAGTCGACGGGGGTTTCAAATAAATACCCTGCGAAATCGTCCGGAAAACTCGTTCCATTCCCCCAGCACGAATTCGTTTTACCCAAGTTGAGTCTCACTCGCGAATCACTTTTACTTTGAGCTTGGCTTACCGAGCCGTCGCTTTCTCTTTCTCTCTCGCCAACACCCTTACTCCAGCCCTTTTTCCCACCCTCAACTTTTTTATTGTCCCAAAAAGCGAGCCAGTGTAAGAGGACGATGCGTTGAAAATGTCCGCACAGTCGAGATATAACGAGGACCAAATTAATGATACATCGCGTTTGTCATTCGTTTGGTATGAAATTAATTACTTCTGTAAATAGTAAAGCAGAGAATTTTTTTAACAAAATCAGTAAAAAAATATTTCTAGCCTCACCTTTTTTACTGTAAGTATTTTATAGTTACCAGAAATAATAGGATATTGGACTTGAAATTAATTAAAATTTTTTGTATCTTAAATAAGTTTTGTAGGCTTAAAACTTCATTCTCAAAATTCTCAGATGGTTCTTTGAATAATGTTTTAATTTTGCTGACCATTACTGTTAAAATACTTTTAAATAACGTTCAACATTCAAATAATTTAAATTATGTGATATTTTTAAGATAGGATCTTTTATAAATGGAATCAAACAATATTTTAGACACAAAATACAAATTGTCAATTTTACTTATTTCTTTTAAACAAAAAAAATTATTTTTGTTTCATAAAAGACACTTTTTAACCAAATATTTGACTTTTCTACCAAATAAATTAATTTTTGAAAAATAATTGAATTTTAAGCAATAAATATAAGGTTTAATTTCAGAACATTTATTTTACAACCAGGAGAGCGAATTTTCAGCAAATACAAATTTTTCAGTCTTGAAAGAAACAAACCCAAAGAGATAAATTTTCTACTAAAAGTATAAACCTTCGGCAAAAAATGATTTCCCAACATATTTAAAAAAAATCGACAAGCAAAGAAGATTAATTTTTAACAAAACAGATAAATTTTCAACCAAAAGGTATAACTTGAACAAAATAGATGAATCATAAAACAAAAAGTTGCATATTCAATTTTGAGTTGACTTTTCAACATGAAAATATGAATTTGAAACAATTAAGCTTTCTATGAAATAATATTAAGATTTTGGATTAAAACAAAACAGAGCCTTTTTCAATACATGTTAAAATTGTCAAGTTAAAGTAAGGTGTTTTAGTTTTAAAAGTTTAAAATTATGACTCCAAGCACAGATAAGTATAAATAGAAGTTAGAAAAAACCTCATAAAAATTAAAGAATTTTATTCATTTCGTACTGAATTACATTTTTAATTGTTAATATAACAACCTTTACAGTGTTTTTGACAACGACGAACATATGACTAGGAGACAATTAAGGCGGTGAATCGTTGAAAAAGCTAAAGGCAGTATATGCAGTAAAGAAACTGAATGGTCGTATTTTCATGAATCAACAGATGACGTAGCGCGAATCTGATATAAATAAAAACTTTTTGTTGAAATTTGATAAAAAGTTATTTTTTTAAAAGAATGTATTTTAAACTAACCAAGGTGGGATTAATTTATTATACTTTGATCAATGTTATTGATATTTAAAATATTAGTTTGTAAATTGATAGAAATGTTGCGGTAATTGTTTATAAAGATAGATTCAAAAATACGTCTTTGATAAGTGTTTTTTTTTGGAAGCTAATATTTTAATATTATTAAAATCAAAATTGAAATAATGATTAAAATTCCAAGAGTGATGTGATGAACCAGTATTTAAATTCCCAAATTAACAATCTCTTCTGTGTTCTGCAATTCTTCTCTTTAATCTTCTACCAGTTTCACCTATGTAAACTTTGGTACGACATTTGCATTTTATCATGTAAATAACACCAGATGATTTTTCAATTCTATCACTGTCCTTTATTTTTGATAAATGGTTACCTAAATTATTGGTGTTTATGAAGTAAACGTTTATATGAAATTTTTTTAATGAACGTCGCAAACGTTCTGAAAGACCAAGTACATACGGTAAAGTAACTTTTAAATCAAATTTATTGTGAGCATTACTCCATTTGTTTTTATTGTTAGTGCTGTTGTAAATTTTATGTATGCGTTCTGTAATGACGTCATTAATCAAAGGAACAGGATAGTTGTTATATAATAATATTCTTTTTAATTGATTTAAGTTTTCTTTTCTAAATTGAATGTCACTGAATTTGACGCATCTATCTACTAAACCTTTTATTAAACTGACTTTATGACAAAATAAATTGTGTGAATTAAAATTAATATATCGCCCAGACCACGACGGTTTTTTAAACCAATTTGTTAGTAAATCACCATTTAGAACTTTAATTATTTGTAAATCAAGGTAGGTTATAGCGTTATTCATTTCGACTTCGTGGGTAAATTTAATGCATTCCTCTATACTATTGAGCACATTTATAAAAAGATCAGTTTCATCAGAAGGAACAATTGCTATGATATTATCAACATATCTCTTATATAAGACAGGTGTAAAGTCTAATAATTCAAGTGCTCTTGTTTCAATGTCTTGTATAACTAAATCTGAAACTACCGGAGAGAAGGGCGAGCCGATAGGGCAACCTGATATTTATTTATAGAATTTATTATTAAAAGAAAAAACCGTACTATTGAAAACTGGTCTTGTTGCTATTAATAATTCATTCTTAGTTACTTTTGTTAAATTGCGATTTAAATTGAGTTTTCCCTCAATGCAATCTAGAGCGAGATCAAGTGGGATGCTATCAAACATTGACACAATATCTAAGGAAACTATTTAATGTGTTTTGGGTAGGTTAATGTTTTTAAGAATACCTTTAAGTTGCTAACTATTTTTTAAAGACCAACTAGTGTTTTGTGAAACTGGTTTCAAATTTTAGATATGTATTTCGATAAATTATAAATAGGAGAACCAATAGTGGAAACAATCAATCTCTAACTTAAATTTGGTTTATGGATCTTTGGGATAGCATAAGCTTTTGCAACAACACTATTATGAGTTTTTAAACTATATGCAACTCTATCATTAATCAGTCTTTTCTTTTCCCATCTAATGACTATGTCGTTACATTTATTTTCCATTGTTGGAACCAAACTGGTTTTTATATTGATATATAGAATATTATTTTTAAGAATATTATATAATTGTTTTATTGTAGTCATCCCTATTAGCTGCAGCGGTTTAATTGCCCTTGTCGGCTTTTACAAAAATTAAATCTTTATGTTTATTTTGAAATTTTTCAACTAACCTAACTAATTTTTGCAAATTTTGTGATATTGGCAACCAAACTATTAACAGGACTTTTATTCACATTATAAGGAACGCTAAAATTGTTTCCTAAAGCTAAAGTTTCAGCAACCACATCTGGGATTTCAACATTTGATACATTTTTGGAACATCTATTTAATCTAAAATCGTTAATATCTCGACTAAAAATTAAAGACCTACTTTTGAGTAAATCTAACTTTTTAATACAATTATCTCGTTTTATATATTTTAAATTTCGAAGACTTTGTTCTTATGAATCAAAAAACTTATTAATAGAGCTATCAGATATAACTCTTAATTGATATTTTAAGTAAATGAAATATGGAATAGTTGAATTTTCAACGACACATTTGATTTTTTAGTTTGAAATTTGAATTTTAAAAGAATTGTTGAATTTTTAACAAAAGAGTTGAATTTTTTTCACAGAATGATGAAATTTCTAATAAAACAGACGAATTTCTAAACCTAAAAGTTTTGGCACGCCTAGGGCGCGCTTCTAATAAATCTCGCGCTTTTCGCTCGGATATTTATTCATTGAATTTAAAATGTTTGAATAAAAATTTATCAAGATCGCAGTTATCATATTCCTCTTCATATTCTGAATTTTTCACTTAATTAGTTATAGTTAAAGAATAAGTTTCTCAAACCTCTGTAAGCTTTAAGGCGCACATTCTCATCGTGGCACTTGCGCTGCCCGCTCGATTTTCGAAGGACTTTTATAACCAGGTTTTGTTCCATCTTTTTTTTCGTAACTTTGGACGTTTTTACACAAATGTTTTATTTATTTATTTTTATTTACAATGTTATTTTTCACAAATAAAGAAAAAGTACGCGTCCTATCAAAAAATTTTTTTTAACGAAATTGTGGATCTTTTTTCGTATCCTGCATGGTTTTACCACAAAACGGAATTTTCGATTTTTCATTATTTTTTGTGCAATTAGATTTGAAATTTTTGATTCTACAAAGAAAATCGTAAAAGTTGTTATGATAATCCTGTAGGGCTTTCAAAAAGAAATGTTTTTATTTTCTTGTCTTTTTTTCATATTGTGCCTTGTTTGGCTTAAAATTTGGATTTTCGACTGGTTTAAAAATTTTTGAAAATGATATAACTCTGAGAATTTTACTTTTTATCTAAAAAAGTCATGACATAAATTGTTCGTCTTGTTTAAGACTATAAACATCCATTCATGGAATTTTCAAATTCAGATAAAAATGGTCTCCAAAATTTTCAAAATGCGCTCACTTTTTTAATTTTTATCCAATATTGCTGGTTAACGAACTCGTCCATACTTTAAGGACCTAAAAAAGGTGTGACAAAGATCAATTTCATTCTTTCATTTTTTCGAGAGTTATCGTTTTTACGGACGGACGGATTTGACGGATTTGAGTTAAAAACTTTTTAGAATTTAAATTTGGCACGAAGGTGATCTTAGGAACTAACAAGGACCCCCCCCCCCAGCCCAAACTTACCGATTTCAATAATCTTATAACATGTTGCAGTTTACTAAATAATAAGAAAAACGTGTTTTTCTTTGTAGGAGGAAAAACTCTTGAAGGGGTGAAAACCACCCCTAAAAGTATTCTCCAAAGATGGAAGTTTCAATATATCTTAGGTGCTAATGGATATTTCTCAATGAAACAAATTCCATTTCACTCCTCACGTAAATACAAGAGTAACCCGCACAGTTTGAACAATAAGGGCTGCAGCCCCTATTTTTTCAATGAAAAATATCACTTTCCTATGCCTATTAAGGTGGACAAAATTTAAAATGAGCGATAAAGAAATTAAAAAATATGTCCGTCAATGAAATACAAAGATAAAGTTGACGTTTTCGAAATTATCTTTAAAACCACCCTCAAAATAAAAAATCACCCGTTTAAAAAGGTTTTTTCGTATACTTCAGGTTCAAATTAATGATTTACTATAAATGAATTGCGTATTACTTCGAATGTAAAAATAAAACTTTCTTATGTTGGTCTGGTTATAAGGGTAACAACCCTTATTCTTCCCACTGGAATATCTACTTCTTCTACGTCTTTTCTTGTGCAAATAAAATTAAGAATGAGCCAATAATAGAAAATATATTTACGTTAGTTAAACACAAACATAAAGCTCACGTGCCAATAAATATTTGTTAAACAAGCCTTAAAATGGACTAACCAACCCTCAAAATATTGGATGCGCTATAGTTAAAGTTTAAATTTATAATTTACTATGAAACCAATTGCGTATTCTTTCTAATTTAAAACTATGCGTTAAAAGGGCCACTTCTCTATCCTCATAGTTAGTCCTGACCATAAGGGTTGCAACCCTTGATTGGACATTGAGAATTTTACTCTTTTTTAAGTATATTATTGTGCAAAAAATAAAAATAAAAAAAAATAATTGTTAAGTTATTTCTGTTGATTTAATACAATAATAAAGTTAATATCTTTGTGGCAAATCTTTGAAATCACCTTCAAACGGAAAAATCAGCCCACAATAAATAAAAATTCTTTGATATTCTTCACGCTGTAATTCGGAGGTTGATCTTGAGAAATATTTATGTATTTCGAAACACACTAAATTTTTAATAGAACTGATTTCAGACTTTGTGAATTTGAATTAAAATAAAAAATCCTGTAAAATTGCAATGATTTCGTTTTTAAATACATTGTATCAAAAAACCTTTCCAAAGGGGTACTTTTTCATTTTGAGGGTATTTTGAAAGATAATTTCTAACAGGTTACCTTCATATATTTTATTTTATTTCCAAAAATATTTTTTTCCCAGTTTTGTATAGCGCATTTTAAATTTTTTCCACTTAAGTAGGCATAGGAAAGAGATTTTTCATTGAAAAGGTAGGGGTTCCAATCCTTACACTCCTAACTGCCCGTGTTAGTTGTGTGTTTACATGAGAAGAGAAATGCAATTTTTTCGTAGTAAATTTTTACTTCCAACCTGAAGTATATTGTAAAATCATCTTTGGGGAGGGGAGGTGCTTTTTCCAGTTAGAGGATGGTTTAAAAAATTAGCTCGGACAGGTCAACTCTATTTTGTTATTCTATTGAAGAAAATGTTCATGGAATATTTTTCAGCCCATTTTGAATATGTTTTTTCATGAAAATTGCAAGAATATTTCCTGAAAAGGCATGGAATAGTTAGATTTTTTAATAAAAAAATAGGGGGTGCAACCCTCATGGTCGAAACTACGTGTCTTAGTTGCGTATTTACATAAGATGTGAAGTGAAAGTTTTGTCATTGAGAAATGTCAATTAGCACCTGAGATATACTGAAAAATCTATTTCTGGGGGTGACTTTCAGGGGAGGGGGTACCCCTCCCCCATGAGTTTTTCCACTGACAAAGGAGAGCACGTTTCTTTTATTTTTTGATGAACTACAAAATATTAAAAAATTATTGAAATCGATTAGGTCGGGTTGGGAGTGGGGGTTTGTGTAATTTCATAATTTTTATATTGTTCAAACAAATTGATGTAGGCTGTACTTCAAATTTTCAAAAGTTTAATTTGGATGGTCGTACCTGAAACGGATTTGACATACGGACTTAGCGAACGTTCTGAACAATCTTATCTAGATAAAATTAAAAAATTAAAATTCAAATAAAATGAAATAAGAATCCTATTTAGCGTCCTATAATTAAGTTAATATATTGATTTCCTGAAAAGGAAACAAAAACCCAACTAAATAACTAACCCAATTACTCAAGCAACCCTTCTCATTTTTCTATCCTCTTTTTTATTTTTTCCAAACATTTTTGTATTAAAGAAAAAAATTATTTTGTTTTTAAGAGGATCTTCTTTACGTTATAATAGAAGCATCTCATGATAATTGTCTAAATTTGATAGTTGGATTCTTGGTTTTGTTTTCAGGACTTCTATACACTTATCTGGACATCCCAAATGGAACCAGTTCAAAATCAACGCGAAGATACGAGTAGATTGTAGTTGATAAAGTATTTAAATTAAACAAAGTTAACGCAAAAAAAGATAGAGAAAGACCTTGTGCTTTCAAAAAGTATTGTCTTAGAAATTTTGATCCAAGCTTTGTAAATAACCCCAAAAATTGGCGACTGAGTCCTTCACCAGAAAAAAGCAAATGCTCATTCATCGCAGCTTATTCAGCAATTTTGGTGAAACACAACTTGGAACAACTTCGGCAGCCTCCACACTGTCTTGTTTTGGCTCCCAGTATTTTCTGGTTGTTTCGGAATTTGTGAAATCCTCTAAAAGGAAAAGATTTTCATGAGGTAGAAGAAATAAAACAAAATGCTTTCAGCTTTTCCGAAAGGTAACTTGTGGGGTACTTAAGACAGTGGGATGTTTGCTGGAAGAAATTTGTGGCTTCCAAAGTAGAGTCCATTAAAGATATCATATCCATATACTAGAATTAACTCTTACTCTTGGTTCGCCACAAGTTGAATGATGTGAAAATAAAATCAAATTCATCATTTTATAATTTTTATTTTATTACATTAATTTGTTTTATTTATTATTTTATTAATTACTTTGCATTAATTTGAATAAAAATAAAAAGAGTGCGTTTTGAAATAATCTATCACTAAAAAAATTTCTTGTAATTAGTTGGACTACTTAAACAACTAAATTTGACCAACAAAAATACATGGGGGCCTTAGGTAATAAAGATGAGTATTTGGAATATGAATGTTTTTATTTTTGCTACTTTTCTCAGTAAATTTAACTAAAAATTTAGTTAAAATAACTAATTTCTTATCAATCGTCAATCGAACTGAAAAAAGCAGATAAAAGTTATTCCAAGTTAATACAGGTATTCCAACTACTCATCTTAGTTCTCTAAGGCCACAGTGTATTATTCTTAGTTAAGATAATTGTTTGAGTAGTCATACTAACTAAGAATTTTGTCACGAATAAAGAAGAAAGCAGTGGGATTCACTATGTTCTTCAACTAAGTAAACTTAATTGACGATTTACTAGAATTTTTGAAATATTCAAATAAATATCTTATTTTGGAAAAGCTAATACATTCCGATCGGATCTTAAAGTTGGTTTACAGGGATGCTTTTGATTTTTTCCCCTATTTTTTTCTAAATTAGTTCCTTTTATTGTTAAACATGTAATTGATAATGTATACAATTTTTTGAGATTAATTTTAAATCTCTGAAAAGGTAAAATAAAATGAAGTTGATGAATGGAAACTAATATTTATTGAGTAAATATATTTTCAGTTTTAGTTACTATATTTTCTTGACCTTTTTCAGTTAATAGGTTTTTCATTGTTTTATGTTTTTTATGTTTTTTTTTTGTGTGTTTTTTTTTGTTTTTTATGTTTTAAATACTTAGCCCAAAAAATGCCTTTAACTATTTGGAAATTTGATTTTAGTCTCAGTAAAAATAATTAAGTTGTTCGAATCTCTTAAAACCACCATTTTTTATTTTAGAGCAGGATTGAAGTCCTCGAGCTTCTTAGTTTATTATGTAAAAAGTAAGATAAGATTTATATAACTTCACCTTCTTTATCCTTTAAAAACTATACTTTGAGCTTGGGATTTTAAAAAATAAATTATTGCAAATTGGAATTATTTACAAATCAAAAACTTTGAATTAAACATGTTTTGTATTCTTTTTTAATTTCTAATTTCGAATGTAAGGTCTTAAAATTGTCCGATTATTAGTTAATTCTAAGTGAGGTGTTAAAAATTAAACAATTTATACTTAAAAGGATGTTTGAAATAACAATAGATAAAAATTGAACTATCTGAGATTACATATCAGTAATTAAATCATTTCTTTAATTTTTAATGGTTACAATTTTATAGTTCTGAATTTTCATGTTAAAGGTTTAATTTGCAATAATTTCCTTCGATAAGTTTTAAATTTTTAATTAAAATGAAAATTATGGAATTTTAAAAGTGATCCATTTTTTAATACCACAATTTTTGGTGACCACATTTTTCCAGTTATAATGAAGTTCGTATTTGTTCATATTTCAACGCTCCGTAGTAGATTTTCACAAATTTTTCGTGTTTTAATTTGATGCTTGTATACAGAAATTTTTTAATTTTTGATTTTATTTCATTCAAATCAGTTTACAGTTTCAAATTTTTAAATTTCATATGATATTATTTTGAACGCCTTTAATTAGAAATAGTTCCATTTTTGTTCCCTTGAAATTTAAATGACATGATTTAAAAAATTCTAATTTTGCGATGTAAAATTTTTTATGCTTTTAGATTGTTCTATTTTATATATTTTAATTTTAAATCATTAAATTTCGAGATTGTTCAGTTGGCAATAAAATTTTTCAACTTGGATCGTTTTGAATTCAAAATCGTTCAATACATTTCTCACCTTTGTTTGTATGAATTATTCGTGGTCATCTGCCATTTTTTTCACAGAATAATAAAATATATGTGATGAATTTTAGAACTCTACTTCTTGAATAAGTTGATTTATCTACATATTTACATGCAATATTTTAGCTCGAAATGAAGCCTGACGTACGTGAATATTTTTTTTGACGTTTCAAGATATAAATCAATCCACAAAAATACTGCTTGTAAACGCAAAATATATTTTCGCTTAAAAAACATTTTTTTTATTTAGTCACTTACTTAGAATTTTACAAAAAAGGTTACGAAAATTTCAATTTCTAGCCCAAGCTATTAATTTTCATCGATATTATAAAAAGTACGACTAGATATTCAATTTGAGTTTTATTTTTTCGTCTCTTGGACTTTATTTGGAAGAAAATTGCGCATATACCTCTGAATAACTTTTTTCCAAATTTACTCTGAATAAAAGTTTTTTATTGTTAAAGATTTTTTTACCTTTTTGACAATACACTTCTCGACATTGATTAAAAAATAAAAGAATTTAAGATTAACCTTCTTTTTAACACATTGAAAGTCGAAATATATTTTATTAATGATGATTAAAAATCTTTCAACTTTAGAAAGTAAAAGCTTTTCAAGCGGCTTCGTTAAAAGTCGTCGATTAAATTTGCAAGCGTATCCGTTACTCTAAAAGTGCGAGAATCCAACAACAAAAAGACTTCCTCGGATGGAATCTTTCGCTCGGCAGCTTCCACGTATTTTGAGTAAATTAACACTTTGTTGTTTCAGTAAACATTATTTTCTTTTTCTTTTCCAGAATCCTTTCTTAGTCTTTGTATTTTATTCTTGTTGCTTTCCGTTCCAGCTCTGATATATTTTTTATAGACATCTCTTCAGGGATTCTACTTTCTCATGCCCTTTTTTCGCAACCTCTAGTAACTCTCGTTATATTCTCTCACCGCCGCAAATAAAAATAAATTTCAATTTAAAAAATTTCCACCAATACTGCAATTTAATTTTTAAATCTAGAAATGTTCATTTTTAAATATTTTCAATCTAAAAATTATTGTGCAGATATCTCTTCGAAATCACCTTTCTAATAAAGCTTTAAAAATTGTATGAAAAATAAAATTCGTGCCATTAAACTTGGCTCTCAAGAAGTTAAAAATTCCCTAAAAAGTTCCTTACTCTCAGAAACATTTAATGGCATATGTTGTATATCATGGGTTAGCGAAGTAATTTTTCCCCTCAGGCAATAACAGTAAACCTTTAAAATAAAACTTTCACGATACAACTTTGAGCATGATAAACTGAACACTTCTATCGTAGATTTATATATCCAGTTGAAGACAATCGATCATTTTTCCAAAGAAGTGAAGTAAATCGACCTATCGGTTTCTACGTTTTATGGTCACGTTTGCGTTTAAGGAAACCTCAAAAAATGATACAGGAAGAATTGTATGTACATTATTCCCGCAGGAAGTAGACAGGCAGAGGACGAGAGGAAGTGATTTTCGTTCCATTTCCCGTTGACGTGCTTGCTCGAGTGTTTCTAGCTTCGGTACATCAGCCATTTAAGGATGAGATATGACAAAGACATTTGAACGGTTCGTCGAGCGACAGTATTCAACACACCAATGATTGCGTGAATGTACACAGAAACACAGCCTGGATGCTCTTTGCGTTATTACTTTGAGAATTTCTCCCGGGTCTCTGGTTTGATCGTTAAAAAGCGGAAGCAGAAGCGTCCTCTGGCTCTAACTTTTAACGAGACCACGTTGTTCGAAATTGCTTTCCATTCGCTAGCTCCCGATGAAAATCAAGAACGAACACCATACGCGTCTGGTGACAAAACATACGAAGAAACTAAACAACTCAGTAATGGACGAAGGTTCAGCAGGTGTACATTTTGCGATCAAATCAACGAAAGAAAAGTTGGCCGTCTAGACTTTAGACTTCAGATATTGCAAAATTTTACTTGTCAGCTTCATGAACCGATGTAGTTCTTACAGGTTTTAGATTTTCTAAATACATTAGGAAAATATCTATATATGGCCTAATTTTAATTGACCAACACCATATGGAACTTTACTGGTCTTAAGACAACTTAGATAGAATATTTTTAGAGGCCTAATACCAGTGTTTGATGTTACGACAAAGGTCTCTGTCTATTAGATTGTCGATAAGTAGAGA